>JAKSZT010017954.1:3712596-3937924 GCA_026826555.1 Tolypeutes matacus
AATTACTAAATGTACAAAATAAAGTTAAAAAAAAAAAAAAAAAGAAGGATAATGTAGCAAGCTCTCACATTGTGCTCTACAGGCCAAGTATGCTCTAAAGGCTTTCCCTAAACTTAAGCGATTTCCCCGAAGAGAGAGTCTTGATTTTTAATGCACAAACTGATTAAGAGAATATGAATTTCGAAGTTTGGCGTGTTCCAGTTGATGTTTATGTGGGATAAAACGATATTTATATACCCAAACCTCAACACAACATTTTTAAAAGCAGAACTGCGTGCAGGAAAGGTTACATTCCAAATAAAATTGGTAAAAGATCAGAACCCAGCATAAACCTTTTGAGAAATGCAAGTGTCAACAAACGGGGTGCACCTTAGGACATCACTGGTGCTCAGAAGCGTCTCACCATCCAGCTCAGTACGAGACTTTCACTGCCGCTGTGAGCTGGTTATGAACCTGTTTCCTGTTGCCTTTCATCTTTAGCCCTTCTTTTGCCTAGTGTTATACAATGAGATCCAAACAAAGTTGGAAAAACCTTGAAGGGAATTGAGGAGAAAGAAGCCAAGTGAGAGAGAGAAAAAAAAGATTACAATGGAATACAAGATGTTCCTGCATATGAAGCAGCATTTGTTCATATTTTTTGGCCATCAAGAAGTGATGGTTTGAGCATTTACATCTTAATGTATAAATTCTTCGTATATAAGAATTTTATTGTGTTTAGTTGCAATTTAAGAAATTGCTGGGGAAGCGGCTGTGGCTCAATCGGTGGGGCTCCCGTTTGCCATGTGGGAGGCCCCGGGTTTGGTTCCCGGGGCCTCCTGGTGGGGGTGGGCCCGCCCGCGCGGCGTGGTTGGCTGACCCGATGAGCGCGGGCAGCAGGGGGCGGATAAATGAATGAATAAATAAAATCTTTAAAAAAAAAAAAAAAAAGAAAGAAATTGCTGGGGGAGGAAGGTCAGTTGATTTGTTACACATTTACTTTTTTAAAAAATAATATAAAATAGACTCCAGGTTCTTCAAGCAGAAGTCTGATTTTCATAATTGGATAACCAGTGTTAAGTGGGACATACCTGTATTTACTTATTTAATCTTTAGGTAATATTATTGTTCCCATTTTATAGATGAGGAAACTGGGGCAAGAGAGAATTAATAACTGCAAAGGTCACACAGCAAGTGTCAGAATCACATTCAAACCTAGGCAGTCTGCTCCAGAATCTGCTCGGTCACAGAGCTACACTGCCTACACAGACTATTTTACTTCAGCACTTAGCAAGAGTGAGCTGAAAATAGGCAACGGAAATTTCTGACAAGCACTGGAGTTCCTAAATTGCCCTTACAATGAACCAAATAATTGGCAGGATTCAAATGCACATTGTATTATGGAAAGAACTGAAGTCACCTATGTGCTAACATGAAAATTTGTATAAATGTACTTGTGCTACTTATCAATTTATTTTCTCCTAGCTCCAAATTCATCCTTTTTGGCTGCTTTGTGAAAATTGAGCTGGGTCCTTTAAATATTTTTCCTTTGCCAGCTGGCATGATGTTAAACTTTGTCAGTAGAGGTCACTAGAGAGACATTGCAAGAGGAAGGTGCCTTCCTCTGTGTTCCAGCGTGCTCCGATCAGCAGGCTCCTGCCACAGCTTCTCCAGCATCAGGCTCCTGGAGCAGACATGGCTTGTTAAGTGTTTGACTCCTTAGAACGGGAGGTTTTTCTAGCATCCGATGCCTGCAATGCTCAGTGGGCAGCAGCACCTTGTGGCCAGCAGCTTCCCCCAGCAAATCCTCTCCCCATACGCAGTTTCATAGTGAAGTCCCTCTAGCACCTGCCCATGAACAACAGTCCCTGGCATCTTAAAGGACACAGATTCCAGAAAGTTCTGAGCGATGGAGTTCTAGCAGGTTCTGCTGGTGTGGCATCACAGCAACACCTCTGTCACCCAATGTGCCACAGCTTTACCCTCTGCAACAAGGAATGGATCTTATGTGTGCTTTGGGGAGTGGCCCTCTACGTTGGGTACTGTGTCTCAGCTTGGGGGTAGTCATTTCTCCTTATATTGGCTTTTACTATATTCTTTGGAGTTCTCTTTACATCTTAGTGGCCTATCCCTTGTTATTCCAATCTGCTATTATAGTTAATAATTCTTTATATTAAACTTTCCTGTTCAAATTGCTAAGCAGTTTCTGCCTAGAAATCAGAATGAGTGTTGTGATGAAAATATTATAGGCATCCACATACCTTCCCTGCCTGCCTACAGCCATGTTAGAAAGTTCTATACAGAGATAATTGTTTTGGAAAAGATGAAGGGGAGCGGGAGTTGTTAAGACAAGAGTTACCTAATAAAATGCCAATATTTATATGACGATAAAAAAAAAAAAAAAGATATGTTACAACTCAACAATAAAAAGACAAATGACCCAATTAAAAAATGGGCCAAAGACTTGAATAGACATTTCTCCGAAGAAGAAATACAAATGGCAAAAAAACACATGAAGAAATGCTCAACATCACTCATGATTAGGGAAATGCAAATCAAAACTACAATGAGATATCATTTCACACCTATCAGAATGGCCACTATTAAAAAGACAGAGAACTACAAGTGTGGGAGAGGATGTGGAGAGATAGGAACACTTCTTCACTGTTGGTGGGAATGCAGAATGGTACAGCCACTGTGGAGGACTGTTTGGTAGTTTCTAAAGAAGCTGAATATAGACTTGCCATGTGACCCGGCAACACCACTGCTGGGTATATACCCAGAAGAACTGAGAGCAGTGACACGAACAGACATCTGCACACCGATGTTCATAGCCACGTTATTCACCATTGCCAAAAGCTGGAAACAACCCAGGTGTCCATCAACAGATGAATGGATAAACAAACTGTGGTCTAGTCACACGATGGAATATTATGCAGCTGTAAGAAGAAATGAAGTCGTAAAGCATATGACAATATGGAGGAAACTGGAGGACATTATGCTGAGTGAAGCAAGCCAGGAACAAAAGGACAAATACTGTGTGAATGCATTACTATGAACCTAATATGTTATGTAACATATTGTTTGATTAAAAAAAAATTTATATGTATCCATTACATTTAATTGAGAAATGTATATATTTATTCATCTGTGTTTACTTTTTAGTTTTTAATTGTTTATATTTTCAACTATTAAATGTACAAAATAAAGTTAAAAAATGTTTAAAAAAAAAAAAAAGGCAACGTTGACGTGAGCCCCACTTGTTAAAATAGACACCCGCAACCCCAGTTGGCAGTGGCAGGTCTCCCCTGCCCCAACAACAGATGGTTCAAAACCCCCATCCCCGCCCCTAATCCAACAGGATGTACTAATCTCAAAACCAATCATGAGATTGATCAAACGTCCTATTTAACATTCCAACATGTCCATCTCCTCCTCCCCAAGACCTCCTCCCAACAGGGCAGAAGTCAGTAATCTTCCACCCCATATCTGCACGCCACGTCTCCGGGCCCCTTCTGTAAACCCACCCAGTTACCCCAGCTCGAAAGAAGCCATCCCAAACTGGGCGGGCTGAAGTCTCACTCCAGGTCCCCACCACACCGCTGATGTAATAAATGTCTCTGCTTGAATTGTGGTCCATCTCTGAGCCTCACTGGACCGGGACCTAACAGTTGGTGGGTTCCTCAATTAAATTAGCATTTCCATCTCGGATGCACCCTCTGGGAAGGGCCTGCAGGGTCTCTCGCCCAGGTGGGAGCTTCCCAGACTCTCCACAAGAAAGCTTTTCTTTCCTCTTCCTGGAGGGTCTGTCTCCATGGAGTCCTGGGCCATCTGCCTGTGGGCAGGCGAGAGGTGGAGAAGCGGAGGAACAGCTTAGGGTTGCCCCAGAGGCCTCTTCCTGGGGATGGTGGTGGTGTGCTGGTGGGCTCTTTCCTGTGTTTAGTTTTTAGGCCACAAAAGCACCAGAGAAGTGTGTGTCCAGCCGGTCCCCTGCGAGGGGCCAAGGCGGTTCCTCTGGGCCAGGTGTGTGGAAGCTGGCTGGGACCCGACAAGCCCCCAGGGCCAGGCCACTGGGGAAATTGGGGGTGGGGCTGTCCCTGGGCTGGGGTGGGACAAGCAGGTGGGGGGAGCAGCCGTCCCAGGTCCTCTCGTGCTCGGCTGGCTTGCTAGTTTGGGTCCCGGCCCCCGCTGGCTGGGGCATGGATGGAGGGGGCCAAAAGAGGCCAGGGGTGAGTCCTTCCCAAGCTGAGGCTTCGGGGCTCCACCGTCCCCTCCCTGTGGGCTCCTACATTCTCAGCTCTTTTATTTCCAGAGCAGGAAAAGTGGATTCATTTGCAAATCTTCTGCGTGTTTTACCCCTGGGGCCATGTGGAGCCTAGGAATATGCAGTGCATTATCTTGGGAGCTCGATGGGGGCCAGGGAAGGTTCTGGAAGGAAGTCCCCGCCCTATCACCTCCATGAGTTTGGGCAAGTCAGGCGTGCCGCTGTGGTTCTGTTCACTGTTCACAGAGCGACCCGCTGCGAGCTGGTACCCGGCGTGTCCTGGCCTCCTCCGCGTGCAGAGCCCCTCATGCTGGGCCCTGCTGCCACCTCGCTGTCCACTCCAGGCACCGCTGCTCTGGCTCTTGTCTCACTCTGACCCTCAGGCCCACCAGCCTTTTCTAACAAGTACTTGAATAGAGCAGACTGGCAGTTACTGGAGGACGAAGGCTGAGCGAGGGCTCAACTTCTCTAGTCCAGGGGCCTGAGCTCCCAGTGGAGCCCTGGGCAGCTTGTCCCTGTTCTCGGGTCATCTTGGTGGGCTCCCTAGAAGAGGCCACTTCTGCGACTGAGGCAGGTTGCAGAGCTTGTTCCTACCCTGGGTCTCCAGTCTCACTTCTCCTGGGCAGAAGGGGGCACCTGTGGCTGTGGAAAATGTCACCGGCACCCCAGGAGCTGTGCCTGGGGCAGTGGTCCTGTCCTGCTTCTTAGCTCCCTGCCAAGACCCCTCAGGACTCCTCTGGGTCCCTATGGGGACCTGTCACCCACTACTCTGGAGTGCCCTCTGTTGGTGGGGTGACAGATGGCATGTCCCCTCCCCAGCAGAGCTTCTAAGGCAGGGGTTCTTAACCTTTTTTTGTTCCATGGACCCCTTTGCAAGTCAGGTGAAAACCAGAGGACTGCTTACTAAGTCCAAATTATACTATGTACTATTTAATAAATACATCACACTTGATAATGTTCTTTTGAATTTCAACTCAAGCTCATGACCCCTGGTTAAGAACCCCTGGTCTAAATGCTTACTGCTCAGCCAAAAGCAGAAGTGGGTGAAGTTACATGCAGGGAGGCGTTTTGGGTGTCAGAACAGAGGAACAAGGGAGGTGGAACAGCAACTTCTCTGCAGAAGGGTGGGTGGTCTTGGCTGGGAGTGGGGGAGGGGCCTCACAACCCTTTGGGGCACCCCATCCCCCAGCCTATCCCTCAGGCTCTGGGAGGCAGTGACCTCACACTACTCTCTATCATAATATTTACCAACAGCGCTGCAACTGAGCCAGGCAGCTCAACAATTATAATCATGTTATCCTTATTGCTGATAATTCTGATGATAAGCATAAATTATCAACAGGAGCAGGGCGCAGCAGGTGGGCGCAGAGAGGCAGGGACACCTCTGGGGGGGCATGGGTTGCCTCTCCTCCCACTCGCACTTCCCAGCCCTGGCCTCTGGTTTGGGCCAAGGCCAAGTGTCCCCTCCGGAGGCCTGGCCCAGGGAGCTTCTTGACTGCTGGTGCCTGCAGGTGGCCTTTTCCCTCCAGGGTCCCGGGGCTGTCCTGGCCATCTCGCAGCGAGCCCCACTCTGCCTCACAGAAACTATTAAGGCACAATTATTACGGAGACAGTCATTCCAAATTGATCTTTCAGTTACTCCACAGCCGCAACCATGGCGACGGCTCCAGCTCAATTACATGCCTCTCTCTGTTCTTTAAAGATTCCAGTGGAGGAAAATCACAGAACGGGGAGAGGCTAGGGGGCAGAGATGCGGAGAGAGGCAGAGACGATGGAGAGAGAGACGTGAGGAGGGAGACACAGAGAGCGAGGGATATGGAGACTCCTAAAGACAGAGGCAGATAGAAACAGCAGAACCTGTGAAGATGGAGAGAGAAATGTAGAACCAGAGGCACCCCAGGAGAGACGGAGACCCAGAGACAGGGAGAGATGACTGATGTGAGCTAGATGGGAGAGATAAAGGCTCAGAGACAATGGAGCGTCATGGGCGAGATGGAGGTGCAAACACAGCTGAATTGGACAGAGAGACAGAGACAGAGGATCTGAGAGCCACGGGGGCAGCACATGCCAGACACAGAGGGACTACAAGGAGAAAGAGACAGACTCAAGGCAAAGAAATACACCTTGCTGGAGGGAGCTACGAAAGAAGACAGAAACCAATAGATGGAGAGAAACAGAAAAATAGAGACCGAGTCTCCAAAGAGCAGATGGATGAGATCCGTTTTCAATTCATTCATTCATTCATTCATTCAGCAAATATCTGCAGAGCCCTACTGTGCACCAGGCACGGGCTGGGCCCTGGGGTGCAGAGGTGCCCTCCCTTGGAGCTTAGAGATTTGTGAGTGAATCAGACATGGATCAAATGATCACTCCAGCAATGTAAACCGTGCACCGGCCGAGGACTGAGATAGCTACGGGGCCCTAGAGGCTGTGGTCAGCCCACCTGGTGAGTGAGGTCAGGGGGGCTGCACTCAGGAGGACAAGAGAGGGCAGAGGGCAGGCGGAGCACCGAGTGTGTTGGGAGCTGTGCGTGCAAAGCCAGTGAAGGCCCGATTCTGCCCACCAAGGGGAAAGCAAGGACTTTGTTCCACGGTCTTGGTCAGACCCTTCCTGGGGCGTGGGGGTGGTATGGAAGGCTAAAAAGGGGACCCGTGTGAGATACCTGTTGCTGGGGGTGAAGGGGTGCAGCAGGGTCCTGGGTTTCCAGGGAATCCTAGGACAGGCAGGGAACAAGCCAGCCTGTGCTGAGACCCCCTTTGGCATGAAGGCCAGAGGGGGCTGCTGGTTGGCTCACCGTCCCCCACAGGGTCGGAGAAGTGTGGCCTCCGCAACCCCTACTCCCTCCTCAGGCTGGGTCAGGCACCCCCTCTGGCTCCTGCACCCGGGCCCCGTTCTGGCAGCCTATTCCACAACTGTTGCCTGGGGGCTCCCGGGGGCTGGCACAAAGAGGGCGTGGAATTGGGGCGCTCACATCTTGGGCCAACGTGGCCCAGCCAGATGCCAGGCCTGGCCGCGGGTGTGGGCATTGGCAAGGGGATGTGGCTCTGGGAGAGGCGACTGTGGGGTGGTCCCGCATGGCTGAGCGCAGTTAAACCGCAGATGCAGGGCTTGAACAGCCCCCAGCCACCAAGAAGGCCAGTGCTCCCCAAACTCGAATGTGCATCAGAGGATCTGGGGACCGGTTATAAATGCAGAGTCCCGGGCCCCCCTGCTCAGTGTCAGATCCAGCACATCTCCCGGGGGGGCCTGGACCTGCCCTTTCAATATGCACACGGAGTGGGGACGGAGTGTGTGTGTGTGTGGCGGGGGGGGGGGGAATGAGGCTTGGGGTCCCTAAAGTCAGCAGCTGAGCTGAGATGGAAGGTCCTGCTCAGCCACTGTGCCACACCTGTGGTCAGGGCCATGGATGAGGACAGACTCGCCACAGGTCCTGGGTTGCAGATGAGAAAACAGAGGCTCAGTGAGAAGAAACTGCCCCAAAGGATACAGCTGAATTTCGAACCCAGGGTGGTCTAGACCCCCAAGTTCTTGCTGAGCTAGGCTTCTAGCATGGCAGGGTCCTGGCTGCTTGTGTCCCCCCTCTCCCTTCACCCCCTCCCACTGCCTGAGGAGGAGCTGGTTGGGTGGGGCCGAGCCCTGCACACACACCCCTACCCCCCCACCCCCACAAAGGCACTGCAGAGACAATCTTTGCTTTGAAGCACTTTCCCCCATTGTTCCTTTTCTGGCCCTGAAGTTGTTCGAAATCCTCACTTATTCATAACTAAATTCACTTAGTACAACAGCTGCTGGGCATCTGCTGGGGACCCAAGGCCGCATGCTCACCTGGGGAGTAGGGGTGGGGGCGTGTGCTGGGCCCCCAGTGAGAGCCTGGAGGGCCAGGACGTGGGGAGCAGAGGCCTCTCAGGTGGGATGATTTGCGGTGTGTGTGTGTGAGTCCGTGTCTCGGCTCTCCCAGCTGTGCCCTGAGCCCACGCCCAGAGCGGGACTTCTGAATTGCCTGTGGAAGCTCAGGCACCTCTCTGTTTCTTCCACAGAATGAGCATGATGTTATTAGCCACCCCCACCCTCTATTAGTTGTGTGGAGCCAGGTCCTCCATGCAGAGCTTCCACTCAGAGCCTCAGATAAGCAGGTGAGCCATGCTTATCTTTTACAGATTGAGCTTCATTGGGAGAATGTGTTGGAAAAAAGGGCTAGGGGTGTAAAAAGTCAGAAAGTCATCCCCCCTCCCCCCCCCGCACCTGCACTGGCCAATTCCTAGTTCCTAGCCCCTAGGGACGGGTGCTATTGAGCCTTAACCAGAGACGTGTGGTAGGTATAAAAGCTGCAGGCTTTCAAAGACTTAGTACGACAAAAAGAATGTAAAATAGCTCATCAATAATTTTTTGATATTATTACTTGTTGAAATGATAACATTTTGGACATCCTGGGCTAAAGAAAATATATTATTAAAGTGAATTTCACCTGCTTCCTTTTACTTTTTTAAGTAGCTCCGGGGAAATGAAAAATTTCCTCTGTGGCATGCATTTGTGGCTCGCATTATATTTCTGTTGGACGTCGCTGCCCGAGACTGCGCACTGGGCCAAACCCTGGGCCCTGGGAAGCTGAGACTTCAAATGTGCCCTGCCCTGAACGACTGCCCGGCTTTCAGGCTGTCCCCCCACCCCAGCTTGCCATGGTGCTTGAAGGTCCACCATTCGGGCTTTTGCTAGGGGTGTGGAAGCCTGGGAGGACTGGTTTTGGTTTCCCGGCTGCTAACACAAATGCCATACAAGGGGTTGGCTCAACAACCGGAATGTATTGGCTCCCAGGGTTCCAGAGCCTCCCGGGGTTTCCTCTTTTTCGCTGGCTGGCCATCCTTGGGGTTCCTTGGCTTTTCCCTCACATGGCAGTCTCTTCCCCATTCCGGCTTCTGGCTGCTCCCCATGGCTTGGCTCGCCATCTGACTTTCACTCTGCTTAGAAAGGACTCCAGTCATCCGGATGAAAACCCAACCTGGTTCTGCGGGGCCTCACCTTACCTGAAGTCACATCTTGAAGAGATCCTAGTTACAAAGGGTCCACACCCACCAGAACATGGACCAGGACCAAACTATTCAACCCACCACGACTCAGAGAGGTTGCTCTTCTGGCCAAACATCCTGGAAAGGGAGATGATTTCTGTCTTTATCAGCCTGGAAGAGCCATGGAGACCATGTCTGGGAGGATGAGTCCAGGCGGGGGATGAAAAGAGACAGATGGAGGCCTGGGGTGTGGGGGGGGCGGCCCCTCCTTGAGTCACAGACTCAGGGGCCCTCAAGCAAGCCTATCACCTACGCCCCACCACCGCAGAGCACCCTTGCGGGAAGGGACAACTTTTAACACCTGACTCCGGGTTCCAGGTCCACCTTGTCCACACCCGGGACACTGACATTGATTGATGGAGTCTGCATGCTGCCTCGGAAGCACATTGCCATATATTGAATCTTATTTTCCCTTTGGTTTCCAGGATGGAATAAGAGATGGGTTCCTCTGCAGGGAAATAGGAGTTGACTCCAGAAGGCATTCACACCTTATTTTTAAAGGATAAACAGCAATTATCAGATAACATCCTACTCCTGGAAATACAAGGAAAGCTGTGTGATAAAGAATGCTGGGGGAGGGGGCAGGAGTCCTGAGGCCCACCCTGCCTTTCACTCCTGGTCCGCTGTGGGCCAGCCCCTACCCCTCCCTGTGCTGTAGTTTGCTCACCTGTAAGGTGAAGGCATTGGCTTGTCCTCAGCTTTGGTCCCTGTGGTCACAGGCCCCAGGCTCTCCTTGGTGTTGCCCCAAGGCTCAGAGAAGGATTGCCTTGAATGGGGGTGACTGGACTGTCCCTCCACCTGCCCCCTCCACAATCTCACCTTCACGGAACAAGAGAGAGGTGGCCCAAAATTGTGGCACAGGCTAAGATGCACACAGGAGGTCAGGGGCCTGGGTGTGGGCCCCAGTGCCAGGAAGCCAGGGACTGAGTCCATTGGGGCCATTCTCCCAGATGGTCACTTCCACTGGCCAGAGCCCTGTGACACATTTGCTGGGCGGGGAGGAAGGGACCAGCTCCTGCCCTGGGCTGACAGGGAGCCTGGGAGGAACTTCTGCAGTGGACCCAGCATCCTGCATTCCCACCTGTGAAGTGGGGCTGAGCTTGTCCACCTGTCTGAGGGGTTGTCAGGAAGGTTAAGTGAAAGAGGGCAGGGAAAGGGCTTTCTAATAAGGGAAGCCACTGTTGCTGCAAGGGAGCAAAGAGGAAGGCAGTGAGAGGAGCCTCAGTTTCCACATCTATGTAGTAGGGGAGGCCTGGGGAGGATGGGATGAGGCCACTGCAAATGTGCAGGAGGAGGGGGCAGAGGCGATTGCAGTCTGGCAATTTGGGGTTCTTTGACAAGGAAGAACAGTTCCATAGGTGGTAAGTGGACACTGGCACGGGCTTATACTTGTCTTCTCAACTAAAATCTTCTCTTGGCTGATGGATGTTGCTACCCCTCTTTTTTTTTTTTTTTTTTAAGATTTATTTTATTTATTTCTCCCCACCCACTCATTGTTTGCACTTGCTTTGTCTGTTCATCTTCCTTGTTTCCTTAGGAGGCACTGGGAACTGAAACTGGGACCTCCGACGAGGGAAGAGGGTGCTTAGCCACTTGAGCTACCTCCGCTCCCTGCTTTGGTGTCTCACATTATGTTTTCCTTGTGTCTGTCTCTTGTTGTGTCAGCTCACTGTGCCTGCCTATCGTGCCAGCTTGCCGTCTTCTTTAGGAGGCACTGGGAACCAAGCCAAGGACCCCCTAAGTGGTAGGCGGGAGCCCAATTGCTTGAGCCACATCTGCTTCCCTGCTACTCTTCTAAGGAGAAGAAACCGAGCTTGACAAAAGGTGAATGGCAATGATCTCGTCCTTAGAATTCTCACCTCTTTTGGAAGAGTGATCCAAGTAAAGTTGAGTCAAAGTAATGAGAACTATCTTTTATCGAAAACCAGGCACTACACTACACGTTTTGTCAATGTTATGTCCTCCAGTCCTCACAGCAACCTTATGAGCTCTCCTG
The DNA here is from genome assembly GCA_026826555.1 of Tolypeutes matacus. Lineage (NCBI taxonomy): Eukaryota > Metazoa > Chordata > Mammalia > Cingulata > Chlamyphoridae > Tolypeutes > Tolypeutes matacus. Next base: position 3,723,896 of record JAKSZT010017954.1, read on the forward strand.
TACAAATGAGGAAACTGAGGCCCAGACAGGTCAGTCGACTTATCCTTGGACACACAGCCAATGAAATGTAGAGCCAAGCATCCTACCCAGGTCACATGTGGCTGCGTGGGGCCCGGACATGTCAGGCTGGGGCCTTGTGCTGTACCATGATGCCCCCTGGCCTTCCCAGGGTGAAGTTGGGTCAGGCTGGCTGTTCCGGAGGAGAAGAGCAGCCCAGAGGCAGGAGGGCAGCCTCCATCCCTGGCATTCCTCCTGGATCACTGCTGATTGAGATCCGACCAGCAGAGGGCAGAACTGAGCACACAGCTCAGGTGCTCTTGGCCCGGGGTCTGGAGACTTCCAGTGTTCTCCACCCGGCAGCTGGGACTTGGGATAGGAGAAACATTCTGCCCAGAAATCAGCAGCCCAGCCAGTCCACCCTTCCTGGACCAGCTTTCCCAAGCTGGCGCCCTGGGGCCATGCCCACACCTTTACCCTACCCTGCCCTCCACCCTCCCAGGCAGGTGGGGAGGTCAGCAGGCAGAAGGAAGGCTCTGGAGCCAGGTCCAGCAATGAGTCCTTAAGTGAGTGTCCCCCTTGCAGGTGAGTGTAAGGAATAGAGACCGGCATGCAATATACCCAGCACCTTGCAGGTACTTAGCAAGCAGAGGCCACCACCACTGTGACCTGTCGGGGACCACACTGGGGCTGACTGAGAGGCTGCAGGAATGGGGAAATGGAGAATCAGAGAGGTGGACTGACTTGCCCAAGGTCACACAGCTGGTAAGAGGAAGAGCCAGGACTTGAACTGCATACTCGGGGCCATGCTGCCAAGCCCTGTGGAAGTGGGTATGAGGGGGTCCACAGGCAGATGGTCCACCTATGCCTCGAGATGTCCCCAGGCCTCATGGCAAAGAGGGTGGTGGGGAGGTGTTTAATTGTGTCCCCCAAAAGGATATGTTCAAACCCTAACTCCCAGTCCTGTGACTATGACCTTATTTGGAAATGGGCTCTTTGAAGATGTGACTAGTTAAAATGAGGTCCAATAGGATTAGGATGGGCCCTAATCCTCTACAACCGGTGTCCTTATAAGAGGAGGGGGGACCACACGTGAAGATGGAGACAAGAAAGAAGGCCAGGTAGAGAAGAGGCATCTACGAGCCTCATGTTTTAATTTCCTGGCTGCTAAAATCAATACCACACGATGGGGGTGGCTTAACCAGGGGAATGTATTGGCTCACGGTTTCAGAGGCTGGAAACCTGCTTCTGGCTGGCCGGCGACCTTCGGGGTTCCTTGGCTTTCTGTCCGGGGCAAGGCACACGGCAGCATCTTCTCTTTTCTTCCCCAGGTTCCCTTGATGTCTGGCTTCCGGCCGCTCCCGGGGGCTTCTCTCTCCAGCTGCCCTTCACTCTGCCTATAAAAGACTCACTCTTATAAGCCAGACCCAAACCCAATTTCTCTGGGTGGGCCACGCCTTATCTGAAGCAGTATCTTAGAGAGGCTACTTACAATGGGTCCACACTCTCCAGAACGCGCGCCGAGAACAAGAGCATGTCCAAACTGGGGTACACAGTTTTATGTGCGTCACCAAGGAACACTAAAGAGATTGCTGGCAAATTCCAGAGGCTAGAAGGACCAGAGAGAGCCTGGCCCTGCCAGCACCTGGGGCCTACAGTCCAGCCTCCAGGACGGTCAGGTGCTTTGCTGCGGCAGCCCTGGCCAACTAAGACAGGCGGGGTACGCCAAGGGGTGTGGGCCACTGGGGGCATCTGTGGCCTTTTGCCCAATCCCCTCTGTGGGCCAGGCAGCACAGCAGGCGCTCTGGGGCTGACTGGCTTGCAGGCCTGCCAGGGGGAGACGTAGGGGGGCCAGCTGTGTGCCCAGCAGGGGCCCAGGAGGCCAGGTGCCTGGGGCTTTGCTAGCACCCTGCCTTCGGGAGATGCTCCAGAGCCGCTGACTCTCTCCATTCAGGAGGGGCCACCTCCCAGGAAGACCTGCCTAGGTTGCATCCCTCCCCGCAGAGCCAAGGCAAGCAGAGCAGGCGGGCACTTCTCCCAGCGCTGCCTGGGGGATGACTGTGTCCCCCTTGCGCTAAGCTCAGATCTGTGACTTTTTGGGTTCAGGAGACCACTGGCTTGGCGGTGGGGTGAGGAGTAAAAGCCTGGGCCAGGGGAGCAGAAGGAGGCCTGGGAGACGCGATGGGACCCGGCGCCCTCTCTGATGGGTCGCCACCTGGGGCACGTCGCCGCCTTCCTTCACATGCACAGGGGCACGGGCTGAAAGAGGTGCCCGTCCCGGCCCACGGAAGGTTCCACGGTCTAGGCGGGAGTGCCCAGCGTGCCGCCGTCAGTCCCCCGGGGCCACACCCGCGGCCTAGGGGCCTTCCTCCGCGCCCATGACGCCACGGCCCTCGCCGCCGCCGGCCTCTCCTCCCGGGATCCTCCCTGCGCCCGCTGCGTGACCTTGACCCAGCCATCCCGGCCTCGGCGCCTCGGTCCCCCAGGCCGGGCCGAGGGTTTATAATCCCTCCCCGGGCCGACGGGGGTGAGGCCGAGGGGCGGCGCCTGGCGGCCAGGGGGCGCCGAGGCCGTGGGAGCCCCTCCCGCAGGGCCCGCGGGCGCGGGGACCGCGGCGCGCTCCCCCCGCCGTGCCCAGGCCAGGGCGCGGGGCGGGCCGGGCCGGGCTAATCCCGTATGTAAATGGCAGCCAATGGAGGGTGGTGTTGCGCGGGGCTGGGATTAGGGCCGGGGCGAATGGCTGGCAATCTTACTGGGATTACAGAACAAAGAGCCTCCCCGCGCTCCCGCTCTCGGCTCCGCTCCCCGCGCCGCGCCCCGCCCTCCGCCGCAGCCCGCGCCGGGGGTGGGGGCCGCCGAGCGCCAGCCCCCCGGGCGGCCCCGAGATTACCCCACCCCGCCCGCCGCGGCCCCCTCCCCGCCCCCCGCGCCCGCCTCCCCGCGCGCCCCCCCGCGCGCCGCTCCTCGCCCGCGCTCGCCTCCCTCTGCCTCTCCTTCCCCCATTCTCCCGGATTAATTAAGGAGGCAGCGGCAGGAGGCTGAGTCCTGGCCGCGGGCCGGGGCCGGGGCGCCGCTGGCAGGAGCGCTTGGGGATCCTCCAAGGTAGGAGAAACTTTTCGGGGGGCGGGCGCCCAGGCCCTTCTCCCCTTCTCCTCCCCACCTCCGTGGCCCCCGCCCCTCCCCCTCAAGGTGTTACAGAATCCGGGTCCGGCCTGGGGGGGGGGGTGCCCTGGGAGGCACGTGACCGGGATTATAATTCGGGGAGGGGGAGGGGGAAGGGAGGGGGAAGGGAGGGCCGGCCGCCCCCACCTGCCGGGAGCGGGTGGGAGCCGGGAGCTGTCACCCCCGGCCCTTCCGGAGGTGGGGGGAGCCCCGGGCGGGCGACGGGCGCCCGCAGGCTGCTGCTGCAGTTGGCGAATGAGGTCAGTTGTGCTGCCCGCGGCGGCGGGCGCCAGTGTGGGAGCGGAGGGGGGCTGGGAAGGCCGCGGCCCCCGCCCCCCCAACTCACCTCCGCCTGCTTCGGGCGGGGCGGGCGCTTTACCCGTGTACCCCCTCTCGCAAGCTGTGTCCTCCATGGCCAGGACTGTCCCAGCACAGTGGTGGCTGTTGGGGTCCCCAGGGAGGGGGCTGGCCTGAGTGGTGGCAGCCAACCCGGGGTGGGGGGGCGAGGAGAGAGACTCAGAGGCTGGCAGTGCTGGGGGCGGGGGCTTGGGGGGCACAAAGGGTTCAGAGAAGCAAGTTGGAGATGCCCAGTCTGTGGGTGGTCTGTGAGCTCCTGCAGATGGGCGGCGGGGAGGCAGGAGGAGGGGCCACAGGGTGCTTGGTACCCCCCCCCATCCTGGGTCCTCGAGTCCCTGGAGTGATGGGATGGCAGCCTCTCCAGGGCTCCATGGCCTGCAGCCATGGATGGGGCTGGTGCCTGGGCCTGGGTCAAGGGCAGAACTGGGGGATGGTACACCTGAGAGTTCTGCCCTCCTGGCAGTGCTGGAGGCGGCTTGAGCTGGGGGCACCTGACCCCGAGACTTGGCTTCCCAGGACCAGACTTGGGGCAGGAGGCTTCCCTGTCCCCATCACAGCTGAGCTGAGGGAGTTCAGCTTGGAGGGATCTCCTTGCGGGCACCTGGGGGAAGCGCTGGGCCTGGAAGAGTGACCTGGGTGGTGTGGTCAGGTGTGAGGGCTACCTGGCATTGCCCCGGGTCTGGCGTGTGGGGTGGGGGGCTGGCCGGACACCTTCCTGGGGAGGGAGCTTCTCTTACTGCTCAGAGCAGAGAGGAAGGGTGGCCAGAAGCTGCCCTGGCCCCCTCTAGCTGTCGTCTCTCACCATGTGTCTGTTTGGTGGCCCCGGCGGGACTGCTTGTTCCTCCCTTCGCACTGGCCCGGGGCTTGGGGGCTTGGGAGGGGCCTCGGAACAGCCCATTTATTTCAGCAGCGTCATTCCCACAGGGAAAGGGCACCTGGCATTATTTATTCCGGGCAGGAGGCAGCAGTGGTGATGGGGTCGCTGCTGGCTGGGAAGGGCTGGGTACAAGGCAGTGAGGTTGGGGGTGGAAAGGTGTCCCGTTGTGAACCAGCTTGTGCAGGACCCAGACGGGCATGGGGTAGACTCTAACCACCTCTGAACAGGGACTGGGGGGCCGAGGGATGGGACGTGTTGGAACTCCACAAACTGCTTTAAGGATTGGCAGGCCGAAGACGGCCCCCCATTCTGTATCCTGTTCTGAGGGTGACCTAGAAAGTCCCAGTTCTGCCTCGGAGGGTCCCATTGGGCCCTACCAGAGGAAACTGGAAAGCGTTGGAGCTCTGCGGCCACTCCTGGCCCACTCCTGCGAGACGTGGGAGAACCTTGAACCGAAGGTTGCAAAATTGGGTCTTGAAGACCGCGTTGCTTAACCTACTTAAGGGAACATTTCTTTAAATGCTGGAAGCAGGGGCCATTTATTTGCAGTGTGCTAATTGTAAATACTTTTTATCTGTTCGTTTAGCCTTCCAGCCCAGCGGCAGTCGGTGCTTAGGAATAGTCCACAAGGTGGACAGGATAGTGGGGGTCTTGGAGGCAGCTGTTGTTATAGGCTGCCTGTCCCAGCAGCCAGGGGATCAGAGTGGTGACAGCCCCGTTGTCAGAGACCCCAGGTCAGGATCTCGGGGTGATGTGGCGGGTGGCGTTTGTGTCCTAAGTGTGACCTTGCAACCACAGCCGGCGTCCCCCAGTCCATCCTCTTTTGGGATTGTGGCTTGGCTCTGCCCGCTCTTGCCGCTCGGCCCCTCCTCTGCCCTCCACTGCTTCTTTGGCCCTCTCGTTGAATCCTGCCATTTTCCTGAATGGCCTTGCTTCCTCTGCCTCTGGCCTCTGCACGCTGTGCCCCTCTCCTCGACGGCATGCCCACCTTTCCTCCGGGGGGCTGGGGCTTCCTTTAACAGCCCTGGCCTGGCTGGGGGGTGGGCAGTGAGTTGGAGAATTTGCCTCCTTCCTCTCCTCCAGGATTTAGCTCTGCTGTCATGTCCTCGGGCTGGCCAAGGTGCCCCCTCTGTGTCCCCATGACATCCTGTCTTTCTTCTGTCTCAACTCTGGTCTCACTCAAGTGTTAGATGTGTGTCTCTCCATTGCACTCAGGGCACGGCAGGGATTGAGACTGACTTTTGGTTCCCTCCTGTCCTGGGGCTGTACTCAGAAACTGGTGGAATGGCTTCCTAATTGAATGAAGGAGTGAATGAATGAATGACATCCTGCTTGCCAAGCACTCTCTCCTCTTGTTCCTAAATTCCCCTCTCTGGGGCAGGTGCCCCCAGTCGTAGCTGTCCCTGAGGCACCCCAGTTCCCCGGCCTGCCGAGGCCTTCTCTCTCCCCATTTCCCAGCCTGTGCCTTCTTCCAAATCTAAGCCTGGGGCTTTGCTCCCAAATGTCATCCGTCTGCTTATCTCAGTCCTCTGGTTCTCAGGCACTTCTGGGCAGCCAGGGACACAGCCCAGCTCTTTGGTACAAGCCAGGAGTGGGTGCCCAGCTCCACGAGGCTTGGGGAGGCCCAGAGGGGCACCCGGGGAACAAGCCCTGCAAGGTTACTTCACCAGTGCCCACCGAGGAGCAGAGCAGAGTGGGACCCGGCGCCAAGGGCTGGTGACCCACGGGGCATTCAGGGCATTTAACCAAGGACCTTCCAGGAGGCATGGGGCCTGTGGGACACAGACCCCTAGGGGACTGGGAAGGAATTCATAAGCCCAGGGGGGGTGCGAGGAGGGAAGGAGACACACCTAGCCAGAGCGCAGGGGTGCTGGCCTCTTGGAACCCCTTGGAACCCCTTGGAACCCGGCTCCCCAGGCTCCCCGGCCTCAGGAAGGGCGGGGAAGACCCCTGCTGCCTGCTCTGCTGTTTTGGAGGTGTTAGTGCAGGTGTCTGCAGGCTGCAGGAGTATGTGAGTTTGGGGAGTGAGGGCTCGGCCAGCCCCCTTCAGCACCTCCTCTCCCACCCTGGTTTGATAGCTGAGCCTGCATTCTCCAGGTCAGAGCTCACCTGTCCTGGGCCCTACGCGGACTGCGCAGTGGGCCCCTCCGTGCTGATTTGCGCTGCGGTTCACTGGTCTGAGCAGTGTGGGGCACGGAGTGGAATCAGGCTCGGGTGGCAGAAGCAGTCTTGGCTCTGCCACACCTTGCCCCGTGGCCCCCAGGGGAGGAAGCCACCTGGCTGGGTGCTCAGGGTCACTGTTAGGGATTTCTGACCAGGACCATTTGCCATCCTAATGCTCCCCGGGGCGGGTACTTCCTCTCTAATTTCAGGTGCTGGCGGCTGCGTCGTGGGTTATGACTGGTGAGCGCAGGGGGCTCAGAGCTCTGGGGGACAGGGGCGGGATGCACGGGGCTGGGTCCTTATTCTGTTTGGAGTGAGTTTGTTTTCCTGAATGAGCTGGGTGTGGCTGTCTTTCACCCATACATGGGCTTAGGGTGACAGGTGTGTGTGGGGGTGGCCAGGCAGCGAGCAGGTCTCTTGTTCCAGACACCCCTCCTTTTGATCCCGAGTGGTGCCTGCTGGCTCTGAGCAGTTTGCGTGCCCACCTGTCCCCCTCCTTCAGGAACACCTGCTTAGGGACGCCAGATTTAGAAAAGAAAAATAAGAACACTCCTGTTAAATCTGAAGTTCAGATCAACGATGAAAAATAACAATACTTGAGGCATACTTATTCTAAAAACATACTCTTTGTTGATCTGAAATTCAAACTTTGCCAGGAAGTACCTAATTTTATCTGGCAACCCTACACCTGCTACCCCAGAGGCAGTGAGACTGTGGGGAGCTGAGAATGGGCTGGAGGAGGTACAGGGGTCTGGAGCTGGGATCAGGACTTAACTGGAGGCCACTGGCATGGTCCAGAGTGAGTTTGGATCGGGCTGGAGGAGGTACAGGGGCTCACCTCGCCCACTGTTAATGTATATCTACTCGAGGGATGGTGGCGGCCTGTGAAACCCACACCCCTGTCAAGACAGAACAATTCCATCACCCCGAAAAGTTCCCGCCCCCGGGCCCAGCCCCTAGCAACCACGAATCTGTTTTCTCTCTCTGTCGTTCTGCGTTTTCCAGAGTGTCGTATAAATGGAATCTCGCAGTAGGCAGCCTTTGGGTCTGGCTTCTTTGGCTGCATGGCACGCGTGTATCCACGTCGTTAGAGTCCTGGAGTTTGTGCCTTTTTATCGTCTCGTAGTATTCCGCGGCGTAGATGGACCGCGCATCCAGCCGCCCTTCTGTGGGTGGAAATCCAGCAGCCTCAGCTTGCCAAGCCCGTGTCCGGCAGAGGAAGGGGTGCCTTTTTCTAATTTTCACAAAGGCACAGTGAGGATGGCAGGGGCCCAGCAGCCCACTCCCCATCCCCATCACGAGCCGATCCTGCGCCAGGAGAGCTGCAGGCCTCAGTCCCCCGAGCTGGAATTTCATCCTCCGGTTCTGGTAACTCGCCTACAGCGATGAAATTACACCCACGGGTTCTGCCCACCGGGCCTCCTGCGAGCCTCCCGCCCCCCCCAGGTGGGCCCCTGGAGCCCCAGATGTTGTGGGGCCAGGGCAGCTGGAGGTCAGGCAGGGCTGGGGAGGGGACTGTCCTGCCCTGTGGGTGTCTCATCCGTTTCTTACGTGTCCCACCTGGGTAGGCAGCGTGTCTCTGGTCTCTGTTCCAACAGCTGCTCAGCTTAGGTAGAAATTATGGGTTTTCCTGAAACAAGGGCATGGCTGTCTCTGGGGGAAGAAGAGAGGGGGAAGCTGGCTTTGCAGATAGGCGGATGACTGAGGGTCATTCAGAACTGCTGTGTGACCTTGGGCAGGTGACTTTACATCTCTGGGCTTTGGTTAAACAGAACATCTGGTTTTCAGGGCCAGCGTGAGAGTCCGCTTGGGTAATCCAAGCTAGTGAGTTTCCGCAGAGCCCTGGGAGGAGGTGGGGACATGGAGGCTCATAGTTTCTACTTTTATCCGAGTTACCTGTTAGGGCTCTAAATAAAACATTGGTCGTGAAAACGTTTGAGACCCTGTACTTACTGTCTTGTGGTAGGCCGTACGTGAACAGTGGCCGTCCTCATGAACCTTTGGGTGGGCAGCACTGAGATTTCAGTTGGTCATGGAAGCTTCTGGTCAGGCCGACTGCGGCTCTGCCACTCGCCCTCTGCGTGTGACTTGGAGGGCTGCCTAGTCGGCTGAGCCTTGGTTTGACCACCTAGAACATGGGGATGGTGGCCAGGACCTTTGCAGGGTTGCCTGGGTGGGTGGGGGGAGCTTCTCGAGTGGAGGCGCCCGAATGCAGGGGGCGACCAACAAGCGCTTGTTTCCCACGGTCTCTGGGTTTCCCAGGAGTTGCGGCTTCCTACGAAAAGGGAACTGCCTGATGATAACGTGGCTGTGTGGGTGTCTTGAGTGAGTCGGGAGTTTTTAGCTTTGTTTTGAGGGAGGCTGTAGCCTCCCTCTGACGAGCCAGGCCACCCCAGCACCTCACCCCTGATGCCCCCTCTCCTTCAAGCCAGGCTCCCCTATGTCTCATGAAGCCCTTAAAGGCTGGACCCCCCAGTTCAACCCTGGAGCCTGCACTGGGTGGGAAGCTGCAAGGACGGGCCCTTTGGGTGTTACTGGGTGGCCCCCTGGAGCAGCCCAGACCCCTGCATGCCCACCCATCTAGCTGCAGGGTGGTCCTGGCGGGCTCCAAAGGGTCTGGTGACTGGGCCAGGCCGGTGCCGCTCGTATTTATCCGGGAGCTGGTTTTTCAGGTGTGGCGGCTTTAGCAGAGAGGCCCAGGCTGGGAGGGTAGGGCCTTTGGGAAGGAGGGTGGTTGCACCCTGGCTTCCAGCTAGGGATGTGGGCCCTCGGGGCAGGTGGGCAAAACCACATCCTCTCTCTTTGATCCTAGTCCATCGTCCGCCAACCCTGGGCCAGCCTCTCCCCGAGATAGTCTGTTCTCCCCACATCCAAGGGAAGCATGCTTGTGGTTACCTTGACTCGGAGGCCAGTGCCCCTCCTTGGAAGTCTCCTTTGGCTGCCTCCAGTCTTCCCCACTTAGCAAGGTACCATGGAATCATCAGAGCCTTTGAAGCCAGAAGGATATGGGTTCAAATCCCAGCATGACCACTGCCCTGCTGTGGGGCTTAGGCAAATGATTTCACCTCCCTGAGCCTAGTCAGAACAAAAGAGAGTGGTTATCGGTACATTACAGGGGTGTTGGGAGGATCGGCTTGTTGAGTTGGGGGACATTGGTCACCATCCCAGTTAAGAGCATTTCTTTAACTTGTCACATGATGACCCCAGAGGCTGGCCCTCTCACGAGCCCCAGTCCTGCCTGAGGGGGACTGCCTGCCGTCATTCCCTGCTCTGGTCTTACCTCCTGCTTTTCCAGGACACATACCTTCTGCCCACGGAGCTTCCACTGGATGGGAAACCATCCAGGGTAGATCTGGTTAGTTCCCCTTGACCCCTCTTCAGCCCTTGTTGAGGTAATTGAGTCATCATGTTGAGTGCTTGTAGGGTACTACCCAGGGGAATCAGACCCTGTCTGAGTTTGGGAGAGCCTGCTGGCAGGGGAGGTGAGACACACTCACTTCCGGTTGTGCCTGAGGGAAGCCTGCATGAGAGGTGACTTCCCCTTGGGCCCTGGAGGATGGATGGGATTTGGACATAGGAGTAGGCAGGAGTGGGCATTCCAGAGGGAGGGAGTAGCATGAGTAAGGCTCTGGAATCAGGAAATGATAGGGTGCACACGAACAAGTGGGTCTTCACTTCAGAAGTGGCAAGATGTTCTACAGGAAACCAGCTGGGATGGTGTTTTGGGACCAGGTGAAGACTTTCACCTGATCGCCTCACTCCCAGGCTGCTCAGTACTCTGCAAAGGCTTCCCATGGCTCCTAGGAGAAAGTACCAGCCTGGTACTGCCTATTTCTGCTCCAGCCATGCTGAGTTCCCTGAGTTTCTAGAACATTCCATGCCTATCTTACTTCCCAATATGCTGCTTCTCCCTAGAGTCTAGGGTATGTTTCAGTGCTTCCTGTCTATGTCATTGGGCTAATTCTATTTGCAGGTCTCGGCTTGGAACTTTCTGGAAGCCTTCTCTCCTACCCTCCACCACTACCCTGAAGTCTGTGTTTGGTGCCCCTCTTCTGTCTTCCCACAGTCCCCTGAACCTCCCCAGCAAAGCCTTCGTCACATACTGTACTGTAATTGCCCTGGTACTTGTCTGTCACCTTCACAGAACTATAACTTCTTGTCTCTTGTCTCTGCATCCCTGCTCCTGGCACAGAGCAAGTGTCCAGTACAGACTTGTTAAGTGAATTAGAAGCTAGATGTGGGATGTTTGGGTTGGGGGTGGGGGGTGGTAGGTATAAATGAGGGGGCTTTGGAGGTCAGGGGGCCTTCTCCACCCCTCAATGCCAGCTCGTCTCCCCTCCACCCCAGGAGCTGCCTCTGCTGGGCCATGGGTCTCAGGGGCCAGAGGCATGGTGGTGGGCAATGGTGAGGGCAGGAGGCCACGAATATCCATCTGTTCTTCCCGATGGCGTCACGTCTCCAATTTGGGGGGGGGGTTCCCCTCTGCAAAGGGCAGCTGGTGTGTGTGTGCAGAGGGCACAAGGGCGGAGCTTCAGAACAGTTCATCCCTGGGCTGTTTAGACACACGCGATTATTGCATGCACGTGCAGGTGTCTATCCGTGTATGATTGTGTGCATGCACGTGCAGGTGTCTATCCGTGTATGATTGTGTGCATGCACGTGCATGTGAATATCCGTGTTTTTGTGGCACCCCAGGGGCCACTCTGCGGATCACTTGACATTTAGATGAATACTGACCAACCACCAGCAGGGGCCGAGCACTTCCTGGTGTAGAGAGCCTCTGGTCCTGGGGAGTGGCAAAGATGTGGGGCTGCCCTCTCAGAGTCCATTTGGCTCCAGGTCATGGGAAACCTGACCACAGAGGCTTCAACAAAGAGGGGCTTATTTCTTCCTTACAAGAAAGAGCTCATGGTGGGCTCTCCAGGGCTGGTTTGGAGGCTCAGCAGTGCCTTCAGAGATTCAGGTTCTTTTCCTCCCTAGCACATTGGACTTTTTTTTTTTTTTTTAAGTTTATTTTTTTCCTTAAAGTGTCTAATTCAGTGGTTCTACATAGATTCACAAAGTCATGTAACTGTCTTTGCTGTCTAATGCCAGAACATTTTCATCACCCCAAAAAGATACCAATGCCATAATCATTAGCAGTCACCTCCCCTCCCCTCTCGCCCCTCCTCCCCAGCTCCTGTAACCACTAATCTCCTTTCTCTCTCAATTTGCCTTCTTTGGACATTTTATATAAATGGCCTCATGCAACACGGGGCTTCTTGTGAACAGTGTCTTTCACTTAGCATAATGTTTCCAGGGTTCATCTGCATTGGCATGTGTCAGCACTTCATTCCTTTACACAGCTGACTAATATTCCATTATATGCATAGTCTACATCTTGTTTATCCATTCATCTGTTGATGGACACTTAGGTTGCTTCCACCTTTTGGCTATGGTGAATAATGCTGCTGTGAACATTTGTGTACAAGTTTCTCCAGGGATACATGTTTTCATTTGTTTTGGGTCTATACTTAGGAGTGGAATTGCTGGGTCAAATGGTAAGTCGATATTTAACGTTTTGAGGAACTGCTTTCCACGGTAGCTGCACCATTTTACATTCCCACCAGCAGTGTACAAGGATTCCTATTTTTCCCTATTTTCCCCAGTACTTGTTTCCTGCTTTTTGTTTGTTTTAGCCATTCTTGTGAGTGTGAAGTGGTATCTCATTGTGAGTTTAATTTGCATTTCCCTAATGTCTAATGTTAAGCACCTTTTCATATGCCTTTTGGCTATTTGTATATCTTTTTTGAAGAAATGCCTATTTATTTCCTAGCTGCTAAAACAAATACCATACAATGGGTTGGCTTAACAACATGAATTTGTTGGCTCCTGGTTTCAGTGGCTAGAAAGCTTCCCAGGGTTGGTATCTTCTGGGCAGCTGGCACTCTTTGGGGTTCCTTAGCTCTTCTGTCACATGGCGAGGTCCTCTCCTTTCTCCTCTGGGTTCTGTGGACTTCCAGCTTCTGGCCACTCCCCATGACTTCTCTCTCTGTGGACTTCTGTGTAAGAACCTCCAGTAATAGGATTAAGAGCCATTCTGACTGGTAAGGCCACACCTTAACTGAAGTAACCTCATCAAAAGGTCCTGTTTACAGCAGGCTCACACCCACAGGGATGGATTAAGATTAAGAGCATGCATTTCTGGGGTATGTAACTCTAAGCCACCCAAAGTCCTTTGCCCAGTTTTTAATTGGGTTTTTGTTGAGTTTAAAGAGTTCTTTATATATTCTGGATACTAGACCCTTATCAGATATGTGATTTGCAAATGTTTTCTCCCCTTTTGTAGGTTACCTTTTCACTCTCTTGAGAGTGTCCTTTGAAGCACAAAAGTTTTAAAGTTGTATGAAATCTGGTTTATCTGCATTTGTTGGTGGTGGTGCTTGTTCTTTGGGGTCTCCCCTTCCGTGGTACATGATGCTGTTGAGTTTTTGGTCTTTCAGGTTGACTCAAGTGCCTTGTGCCTAGGGCTGGGGCTAATGGCTTCAGTAGGGCCTCCTCCTTTTCATCTCTGGGGCTTCATCCCCACCCCTGTTCCTCAGCTCTTGGATGGGGTGTGCCATGTCCTTTTGAGCCATGAGACCTTAGAGCTGGGAGGGGCCTCGGAATGTGTTGGCTCCTCCATTCCTTTTCATGTGGGGAAACTCAGAACCCCTGGCTGGGAAGACACTTGATCGAGGTTCTGGAGTTCTAAGAATCAAGATCCAGAAACTTATCTCGTGACTCCGGGCCTGGGGCGCCGTGCCCTCCCGCAGGTGCCCCCTGAGTCCCCTTGTCTGCCTGTGGCTGGGAATCACCTCCTGTCTGTTTTAGGATGCTGGGTGGGCCCCTGGTAGAACTGCTGGTGAGAGGCTTTGGAGTAGGCTTGGAGTAGGCCCGGGCAGGGTGGGGCCGGGGGGGAGAGTAGAGACATGAGAGTGGTCAGGGCTTCTGACTTAGTCCGCGAGGCTGCTACGACAAATACCACACACTGGTTGGCTTAACAACAGGAATTTATTGTCTCCTGGTTTCGGGGCCTAAAAGTTCAACATGAAGGTGCCGGCAAGGCCTTGCTTTCTCCTGGAGGTCTGCAGGGTCATGGCTTGCACCTCCACCTCCTTGTGTCTGCTCTTCTGGTTTCTGCCAATTCTCCCCGTGTGTCCTCCTCTGACTTGCTGCTTCTGGATTTCTTTTGCTTATCAAGGCTTGCAGTCAGGCTGGTGGAGGCCCACCCTGATTCAGTTAGACCACACCTTAACTAAAAATAACATCTTCCAAAGGTCCTGTTTACTCGCCTTCACTCCCACAGGCATGTGGGTGAAGATTAAGAACATGTCTTTGTTGGGGTGCATAATTCAAACTACCACAGCGTGCAAAACATCCCAAACAGGGAGAGAACGAGACAGTGTGGCTGCAGATTCTGCCTGGAGGCAGGAGGCTAGCAAGTTGTTGATTGCGGTGGAGTATGGGAAAAGTCGGGGCCCCTGGAGACGAGTGGGAGAGAGGGGCGCCTACCTCTGCCCTTTGGAGCCTGTGGCATCACTTAGGGTAACCCCTTAAGCTTCAGTGCGTGCCCAGGTAAATCCCAGCAGGCCCAGTCCTTTGGGTCTACTGGGGTGGGGGAAGGGGCAGCGATCTGGGCATACTTCCCTAAAGGAGGCTTCCCAGGAGCCCCGGGTGGGCAGGGGGACTGTCTTGGGTAGCGTCACCTCCTTGGAAGGGTGAGCCCAATCAGTGATGCAGGCTTCCGCTGGAATTAAATTCTGATGTTGGGTCGCCATCACTGCTGGTGTGGGTTGTGTTTTCCCCCTTGGAGCTGCCGAGAACTTTCCAGTCCTCTGTGAGGATGGATGTACCAGGGGAGGCGGGCGTGGCCGGGCCAGTAGGCACAGAGGTGGCTCCCGTTGCAGGTGCCTGCCAGCCATTTCTGGGAGCCTGTTCAGAACTTCTTCCAGCTGCATGACGAGGTTTCTCATTCAGGAGGCCTTGGAGGGCCAGAGCCTGGGAACAGTAGAAGTGTGCCAGAGGCAGGGCCTGGGCACCTTCCCCGCCGACCTGCACCCCCACCTGGAGGCCAGAAGCTGGGGGGCAGAACTTTAGAAATGGGCGGCTCTCCCATTCTGGGCTTTGGATGGGGCTTCTTACTGGGCGTGAGCTGGTGACTCTTGGCTCCCACTCTCCTGGCTCGGTGTCTGCAGACCTAGTCTGAGTCTGGGGCACAGACTGGCCGTGTTCCAGAAATTCTCTGCTGTTGACCACATAACCCACCAGGACATCCCTGGACGCCCATTGTTTGGGCAGCATAGGGACCTTCCCTGGACCCTTATCCCATTTTTGCCTCAGAAAAATGAGGTCCCCGCCGACATGTGGGGCCTTACCTAGTGTCAAGGGCCCATGATGCTTTTGGTATTTTTGTTTTGTTTTGTTTTGAGGTACCAGGGCCTGGGATTTAACCCGGGACCTTGTATGTGGGAAGCCGGCGCTCAACCACTGAGCTATACTAGCTCCCCCATGATGCCTTTGGGAAGCCTGCCTCAGGTCCCACTGTGACCCCAGGGAGGAGGCCTGGCCCCAGCCCCAAAGGCCCCTCACCATCTAGTGGGGGGTGGGGAGTGGGGTTTAGCTAGGACTAAGACCCAGGCGAGGTTTGCATAGAAAGGCTATCGGCAGCCCTCCTGTGGGCCTGAGGCTTCTGCCTGAGGGAGGAAGGAGCAGAGCATTATGTGTGTCTTTATCTTTAATGGAGGAGGAGACTGAGGCCCAGAGAGGGGCAGCAAATTGCCCAGCATCACACAGCCCCTGGGGGCAGAGCAGGGGCTGGGCCCAGATCTGAAGGCAGGCCCCAGGCAGGTTCCCGAGTCCGCGTGCTTCAGGCGCCCTGCTCTCCTCACCTTGGCTCTAGGGAGGGCCTGTGGTGGCCTCGGCTGGGCTCTCCCTGTCCCTGGGGTGGATGGAGAAGAGGCAGGGAGGGCATCTTTGTGAAATCACGCTACCTGGCCGGAGTCTCAGGTGAGCCCAGTACCTGCCCCAGGGGAGCTGAAGTAGCTTTCCGCATCCCGGCATGGTGGAGCGCCGAGGTGGGAATAACACAAGCATGTGGAGAAGGCGGGTAGCGTGGACGTGGGGGTCAGTTCCAGCTCCCTGGGGGGCCTGGTGTGATCATGGGCAGGTCCCCTCCATGCCGGCCTCAGTTGTCCAGCTGTGGGATGGATGAAGATGCCCGTCCTGCCTCCCTTCAGGGTGCCAGGATGTCAGGCGTGACGGGCATGTGACAGCCGTGATGGGTGTGTGCATGTCCAGCCACAGAATGATGTGCTGTCCTCCGGGGCCCAGGGATTTAGGGGAACCAGCCCTCCCACGCACAGTCACCTGCCAGTCGGGGGACCGCAAACCTTCCTGTGACATGTGGGGTGGACCTTGTACCCCGCCGACCCTGTCTGATGGTGTCCTCTGCCCAGAACTCACAGGAGGTGTGAATGGGGGTCTGGGGTGTTTGTCTCAGTCAGCAAGGCTGCTGCGACAAATGCCACACAGTGGGTGGGCTTACACAGTGGGGATTTGCTGGCTCACATTTTGAGGCTGGAAGTCGAAAATCAAAACATGGGCAAGACTGGCTTTCTCCCTGAAGACGGTGGCATTCTGGTGCCGGCCGCCGGCCATCCTTGGGGTTCCTTGGCTGCTCTCTCCTCCCCCCCCAATCTGGTCTTCTCCTTTCTGGCTGCTGGGACTTCCAGGGTTCTCCTTACCAGGCCTCTGGTAATGTGGCTCAAGACCCACCCTCATTCAGGCAGGCCCCACCTTACCTAAAAATAAGCTCTGCGGGAGGCCCTATTTACTGTGGGTTCCCATAGGAGTGCAGATTAGGAATGGGATATGGGGACCACAGGGGTTAGCCATGGTGTGTGCACACGCAAGCAGCAGACAGGAGGAAGAGGTGCAGGTGTGGTAACGGACCCCAGAAGGCTGGAGATCCGAGCGGAAAAGAGCCTCTTCCCGATGTGTGGAAAGTAGTCTCCTGGGGAGTTGAACACCGAGCTTGCTTAGAAATCATTTCATCCCTACGCCTCTGTATTCCCATCTGTAAAATGGGTTCTTGTATGGGTGTGGTGCTGCTTGAGGAGGAGGTCTGCCCAGGCCCAGAGGAGGTGCTCCCTCCATGGGTGACTGGTTTTTTTTTTTTTTTTTTTTTTTTTTTTTTAATAGAGTCATAGCTCAGCTTGGCACCTCTATGTCCACCCCTGCTTGGAAGCCTTCCATGGTTCCCAGTTCTCATTAGAGCCCCACTATACTCGCCTGCCCCATACCTTAGTCCAAGCTGCCTCCCACCCCAGGGGACCCTGCCCACCCTTTGGAGCCAGCTCTCCACACCCACATCCCCACCCGCCAGTTGCTCCTGTTTGAGGAGCTGACAGGAGGCTCTGGGCCACCAGTGATGAACTTCAGCTTCTCTTTCTGAGCCCAGGAGCTCCTTGGGGGCAGGGACCATGCCAGGCTCACCCCCACCTCTGGGTGTGGCTCATTGCAGGTGCAGTGAAAATGCTGCGGAATTGGTCGCTGTGGCCCAGCATCCTGCAGATGGGACGAGGCCCCAGGGGGTGGGCCTACAGGGGACCCTGGAATGGGAAGCTCAGTGAGGAAAGCTAGGGGGTATGGCAGGAACAGGGCTTGACAGTGCGGGAGGGCGTTCAGCTGGAAGGGGCATGCATGACTTCGATGAATGTTCTAGAGCCAGGGGAGGGACCAGGGTGGCCCTTTCATCTGGGGCTACGGGTAAGAAGGCCCTTGGAGACCCTCTGACCAGTTTCTTAATTTACAGATGGGGGAACTGAGGCTGAGAGGGGCAGTGCCCAGGGTATATGTTAGGGCAGAATTTGAGATCAGAGCTCAGGTCTCCAAAACACTAGCCCACCCCAGGGCAGGGCCTTCCCTGGGACCCCTGGGCTCAGAGGCAGCAGGAGGAGGGAGGGAGCCAGCCCAGTGGGGCAGGGTTGGCTGCCAGCTGGGACAGGGCCCCTGGAGCCAACGCCCCGAGATTAGATCAGCCAGCAGTGATTAGCTTTTTTCCACCCAGCCTCTTCCAGACAAGAAAAGGCCTGATGTGCCTCATCCAGGTACTTCTTTCTCTGCAAGGCATGTTTACGTCTGGCAAGGGGGCCTCAGGGTCTGGCACCACCCCAGCGCTAGTTTTTTTTCCCCCACCAGCCCCTGAGTTTTTTTGCACATGCCCGATTAAGAGCAAGTAAATACTGATGCACTAGCAGATGAGCCCGGAGAAGCTGCCGAGGGTCAGCCAGAGTGGGGGGACGGCTGCCCGGGTTCACCGACCCCCAGCCGAATGTCAGGCCTGCACCTCCCACCCGGGAATATCCTTGTGCTGCCGGTCAGGAGGACTACGTGGGCTGACCTAGAGTTGCAGATGCGGTGACGTCAGCGTGAAGCAGTCATTGCCATCGCGGCTGCCTTTTATTTAACGAAGGCTCATGACCCATCAGGCCCAGTGCCAAACACTCTTCACACATTGTCTCACGAGGTCCTCACAGTGCGGGGACAGCAGAACCAGTGGTGCCATTTTGCACATGAGTCAAGGGACTTGTGTACCTTGATGGGGCGTTGCCAGCTGGGAATGGCTGGGCAGGGACTTGAACCCAGCTCTGCTGGGCTCCAGAGCCCATGCGTTTTCCCTCCTCATGTGGGGGGGGGAATATGAGGCTCGAGGTGTGTGGCATGGGCATGGGGGGCCTTGGGTGCACAGTCTTGCATCTCCCCTGCTTTCAGACACCTTCTTTCCTTTAGCCTCTTGTCATTCACCATCAAGCATTTATGGGGTTTCTACGATGAATCAGGCACTGTTCTAACTTCTGAGGGGACAGCAGTGAACAAATGAAAATCCTGGGGTCTAGTGGGACCTCCAGCTCCCGTCCCTTCCCTGGCCTGGCTTTAGGTCCCTGCCATCCTGCACCTGCCTTCCCACCACGTGGAGGGGGCGAGGGACCGTCTTGGCACCTTGGCTGATGTGTCCCCCTGGGCCTGTGTCCTGATCTCAGAGGCTGTGGGTCTATTCTGGAAGGACCTGGGAAGCCTGGCCCATGATGGAGAGGCTGTTTCCTTCCAACCCCATTGGTTCAGGTTTCCCCATCTTCAAAAGTCAAGCCCTTTTTGAGCTCCCTGCTTTCTCTGCTTCCTTTCTCACCCGACCCCCGCTGCCTCTGCTGCTCACCCCATCTCAGCCCATGGCCCCTGCCGCCCCCCACCCCTGCTCCCCGCCCCAGCCCTGCCACCATCCCCAGGGTCCCTGTGTCCCTCTGACCTCCCACCTCCCTGGCCTCTGTGACCCAACCCTCCTCTGCCTCCCCCGACTCACTCGTCCTCAGCAGTCTCATTTGTCAGCTCTTCTTCCTTGAACACTCGAGCTCTCCCAGGCTTCATCCTCAGTTTCCCTCCAGTTTCTCCCGCTACATTCTCCCCGGGCAGCTTACCCACTCAGGTGTCCCTGCTGCCCCGGCGCCTCTCAGATCTTGCCTTCCAGCCCAGCGCCCTCTGATCACCCACAGGGTACAGAACCTCGCCCCTCAGATGGCCCCCGGCATCCAGACTCAGCCAGCCAGCCTCCCCCGTGTCCACTGCTGACCCGGCCTCCTCTCTCCAGCCTCCTCCCTGTCTGTTCCCTGCTGACCCTGACTCCTCTGTCCAGCCTTCTCCCTGTCCACTGCTGACCTGGCCTCCTCTCTCCAGCCTCCCCCGTGTCTACTGCTGACCCGGCCTCCTCTCTCCAGCTTCCTCCCTGTCTGTTCCCTGCTGACCCTGACTCCTCTCCAGCCTCCCCCGTGTCCACTGCTGACTTGGCCTCCTCTCTCCAGCCTCCCCCCTGTCCGCTGCTCACCTGGCCTCTCTCCAGCCTCTTCCTTGTCCTCTGCTGGCCCGGCCTCCTCCCTGTCTGTTCCCTGCTGACCCAGACTCCTCTGTCCAGCCTCCTGCCTGTCCACTGCTCACCTGGCCGCCTCTCTCCAGCCTCCTCCCTGTCTGCTCCCCACTGCTGCCTTCTGGCTCACACCTGGCCATCTCTTGCCTGGACCTTGCAGAAGCTTGATAACTTCCCGTCTCCAGGCTCCAGTCTTGCCCCTCACAGTTTGTCTGCCACATCCCCCCAGAATCTCCCAAACTGTGACCACAACTTGCTCCCTGCCTGCCTCCCCTTCCCCTGCCCAGAACCCGCCAGGGGCTCCCGTGGCCTGAAAGATGAAATTCTGAGGCCCTCCCTGCACGGTTAGGACTTCAGCCTGTATCACTTTCTGCCCTGAACTGGATGCTGGGGCCACCAGGGCTGGGCCCAGCTCCCCACCCCCCGCCCCCTCAACTGCCTCGTGCTCCGATGCCTCTGCCCCACTCAGGCCTGTCTGTGACATGTGGGCGTCCCAGGTGGGTGATTTCGTGTCCTTGGCAGTCCTTCAAACGGGGTCTTCCAGTATTTCTCAGCAGTGATGGTCCAGGGAAGGTGGGTGCTGCAGGGGCAGGGCAGGCCTCCTGCTTGCCTTCTTCTGGTCAGCTGCTCCCTGTGACTGTCACTCAGCTCAGGTGTCACCTCCCCTGACCACCCCACCTGCCATTCCAGGTTTCTTGAGTGGCACTGGTTTTTATTTTCCATTGAGGTTGATTTATTACAGTAAAATGCCTCCATCTTAAGTGTCCAGCGTGATGAGTCTCTACCTGTGTCCACCATCTTGCGACCATCACCCTGGTCAAAATTCCTTAAAGTTTGTCTTTGAGTTTTATTGCAGTAAAATCATAGAGGATAATTTTTGACATTTTAATCATATAATAAAGGATTTTATTGGGATAACATCTAGATAACAGAATTGGCCACTTTTAGGTATTTCTACGTGTACAATTCAGTGGCATTAATTGCATTTACAGTGTTGTACAACCATCACCACCGAACCTTTTTCCTGGAACTTTTTTCATCATTCAAAACAGTTTTGGGGGCAGATGTAGCTTAAGTGCTTCCCATGTACGAGGTCCTGAATTTGATCTCCGGTATCTCCTAAAAACAAACAAGTGGAAAAAAACCAGCTCTCATTGGGGAGCGGATGTAGCTCAGTGGTTGAGCACCTGCTTCCCATGTACGAGGTCCTGGGTTCAACCCCCAGGACCTCCTAAAAAAAAGAAACAACAAAAAACTAAAAAAACAGCTTTAACCATTTTCTGAGTGTACAGTTGAATGCTGTTAATTACACCCACAATGTTTTACAACTGTCACCACCATCCATTTCCAAAACTTTCTCACCACCCCAAACAGAAACTCCGATCACATTGTATTTTGGGTTTTTCTCCCCAGCAGTCGGTCTGTTTTGGTGTCAGTGTCCTCTCCCCTGGCAGCCCCGGAGTTCCTCGAGGGCAGGGACATCTGCAGTGCGTCCCAGTGCTGGGTGGGACGACTCCGGTGCAGGCGTTGGCATGTGTGAGTGTGTGGCCGGATCCCCACAAACCTGACTGCGAGAGGGGGTGCTGTGACGGGGAGGTGGCAGTGGGGACGTGTGTGTGTCGGCCTGGCCATGGGGCACGGCTGCCAGGGCAGATGCCCTCTCCCTGGCCTAGAGACGGGCTGGTGCCAGATCCCCAGCCCAGGGCGAGGTGCCCTCTGGCTCTGCGGGGAGCAGTGGCCCCGCCCCGCGCGGCCCTGCAGCTCCAGCCTGGGATTAGTCTCCAAGGCCACGCTGCCCGTTGCCATAGGCACGCAGGCCAGAGCCGGGATTGCGATTTCTCATCCCGGTCACGCAGGCGGCGGCCTCCCCTACCCACCCGCCAGGAGCTGGGAGCCAAGCTTCATAACGGGCGGAAACCTGGCCCTGGAGAGCCGCCTGCCCACAGAGCCCGCCTGGGGGCGCGGGCATTGCGCAATCTGTACCCCGTCTCCTGAGTCTGGAGTTCTGTTTGTCTTCAGCACCTGGAGCTCCAGTCTGGGGAGCCCACTCTGATAAGGGAGCGTCCACCCCACCTGAGGGGGCTGGAGCCCTGCCTTCCGGAAGCCTGGACTGCGGGCAGCCGGGCTTCCCCTGGCCAGGCCAGAGATCCTGCCCCTGCCCCGGGCAGGCAGCCTCCCTCACTTTTCCCCTGGGAAGCAGCACGGAGCCTGTACTTCCCTGGACCTGCCCTTTGCCCGGCCCCAGGGGCCTGTGGGGCAGGGAGGGCCTCCTGTCCAGGAAAGTCCCTGCTTCCCTGTTCCTGGGGCAGCTGAGAGAGCCTTCTTGGTGGTGTTTTTTTGTTTGTTTTAAAGAACGAAGCTTCTGTTATTTTTTTCCAAATTGCGAAAGTAATACTTATCTTAGATAATGTGCACGATGCAGAAAAGTAGGGGAAAGAAAAAGTCATTTGTGCATCCAACCCCTGGGATGGAAGCTCTGGAGTCTCCACCACAGGCTTTTAGATGTGTCGCTGAGGTCACTGTGATTCCAGTCCCCCATGGCCAGCCGCAGGCTTGTTGGCTGTTTCCCCAGATTTGCGTGGGGGTGTGTGCGTTTGTGAACATACGAAAGGCATTGGTGCAACATCCTTGTCTGTGAATGCTTGCATTTTAGCTCATTTTCTTAGGATAAATTTATAGAGTTAAAAGTCCTGGGGTCGGATGTGGCTCAACTGGTTGGGCGTCCGTCTCCCATATGGTGGGACCCGGGTTCGATCCCCGGGACCTCCCGGTAAAAATAAAATAAAATAAAATAAAAGTCCTGGCTGGAGGGCTGTGAACCTGGTTAAACCTCCTGAATCACGTCTCCGAATCGCTTTGCCGAGAGGATCCGAGGAGGGTTGGCATGGGGAAAAAAAAAAAACCCTGTTCCTGGGCTGGTGGGCCAGAAAGGAGCTTGGCCATAGGTGTACAGTCTGGTGTGCAGAGAAGTTTCCAGCAGACCATCATAACCCTCTGCCCTGGGTGGGGGCTGGGGGCTGGGGAGGGCTCGGGCCTCCGGACACGACTGTGCCCTCATTATTTGAAGCAGGGCAGGATTAGAAGGGGACAGCTTTCCTGTTTTTGGTCATCTAACTGGGTGTCCCAATACCATATGTTTTTTAAAAACTTTTTAAGAAGAGATATTATTTATTGTCAGTGAACAGCGTGATGAATTTTTACAAATCAAACACACCCAATAACTAACAGCCAGGGCAGGAAGCAACATGAACTTCAGAAGCCCCTCTCGTGCCCCCTTCCAGTCACTGTCACCCCCGGCCCCCACCCCCGCATAACCCCCACCCTTGACTTTTCTCACCGCAGTTGGGGCTGCTTTTGCACTGGATACAAATGGCCGCCGACAGTGGGACCTTTTGTGCCTGGCTTCTTTCATCACTTCTGGGATGTTCAACTGCTGTGTTGCATGTAGCTGCGGTTTGTCCATCCATCTGATGTCTTTTCCAATAGACGGCCATGAGGGAGGATGCAGTACAAGCAGACGCGTGGGCACTGCATTAAAATTAGGATACTGTCTGAATTATTGCTGGTTTTCAAAGAAATGAAACATGTTTCCCCAAAGGACCTCTTCTAGTGAGTAGGAAAGAATTTGCAGCTAGCATAGCAATTGAGCTCGTAGGAGAGGACATCTCTGGGTGTCCAAAGATCTGGGATCCAATATGCCCCCTCTGGGCCTTAGTTTCCCCAGATGGAAATGGAGGTGGTTGAATGAGGGTGCCCATCAAGCTCTAGGCTCCGGGGCACTCAAGTGTATACTTAGAAGCGTTGAGTTTACTTTCTAAAGTGCTTTGCCTTTGCTCTTTTTGTTAAAGAGGTAATTTTAAATTTGTTTATTATATTTTATTTTATTTAAGATTTATTTTTATTTCTCCCCTCCCCACCTCGTTTATGCTTGCTGTCTTCTCTCTGTGTGTTCGTCTTCTTTTTAGGAGGCACCAGGAACTGATCGAGCCACCTCCGTTCCCTGCTTGTTGTGTCTCTCATTGTGTTTTCCTCCTTGTATCTCTTTGTTGAGTCATCTTGTTGTGTCAGCTAGCTGTCTTGCTAGTCTTCTTTAGGAGGCACTGGGAACTGAACCTGAGACCTCCCATGGGGTAGGCAGGCGCCCAATTGCTTGAGCCACATCCGCTTCCCTGTCTTTGCTCTTAAAATCCTGTTTGCCAGCTTGGCCAAAGCAAACTGCCCTTGACCTGTGCCCACCTTATCCCAAGGCTAGATTCCTTGGTGGAAGGATCCTTAAAGGTCAACTTCTGCTTGATGACCCCCAGGGACGGGGAACTCAGTGCCAACACAGCAGCCTGATTGTCCATTTGGGGACAGTCCTCCCAGTTGGAAAGCATTTCCTTCTACCGCACCAAAGCCTGTGTCCCTATAACTTCTTCCAGCGAATGAACTTAGACTTTAGTGTAGTACTTCAGGGCCCAGAATCAAGGATTTGGGAGACAATGTGTGTACCTGGGTCTAATGTGATGGTAGCAGCTGCTATTATTGTTGTTATTTTATTGTCGATTTTGCTATAATTTAGGATCCTGAATTTGGAATGGACCTGAAAAGTCACCTCTTTCCATGCTGTTTTAGTCTCCCAGCTCCTAAGACAAATACCGTAGAATGGGTTGGCTTAAACGAGGCGAATTTATTGGCTTCCGGCTTTAAAGCTAGGAGAAGTCCACAATTGAAGCATCAACAAGGTGATGCTTTCTCCTCGAAGACTGTGGCCTTCCAGGCCTGGCTGCTGGCAATCCTTGGTCCTTGGCTTTTCCATCACATGGCGATGTCCTCTCCTTTCTCCTCTCATCCCCTTGACTTCCAGCTTCTGGCCGGTCTCCATGGCTTCTCTTACCACATCCATTTTCCTTTGCTTATAAGATTTCGGCCGTGTTCAATTAAGGCCCACCCTCCTTCACTTTGGGCACACCTTCACTAACATCTTCAGAGGTCCACACCCATAGGGCCAGGGGTTGGGACCTGAACATGCCTTTTGTAGGAAACGTGATTCCGCCTCCAGCACAGGCCTTATCCAGTGCTTGAGTCCCTCCATCCAGCATCCCATCACGAGTTCTTGCAGCCTTGGATGCCTGCCAGGGTGGGGGGCTGGTCCCTCTGGCTCCTCTGCCTGTCTGAGGGTCAGGGGCTGGGGGAAAGTCTTCTTGAGCGATCATGGCAGAGGCAGCACCTCTGAGCACCCCTCATGCCTACTGCCACTCTTCATGGAAGGAGGCAGGTGGTGGCTGCAGCAGGAGAAACTCAGCTTTGATGCTTGGGTGAACTTTTCTCAGTGGAGAGGATGGGTAGACAGTGGAGTTTATCAGGACAGCCTTGGAGAGTTTGAGAGTGGATTCCAGCTCAACTAATGCTCTTGCTCCAACCCTCAGTGCTGTGAGTAGGTTAGATTTGCCCTGTTTGGAGATGAGGAAAGTGAGGTTCAGGAGATTAAATAACTTGCCCTTTAGGCGAGCATCCTCGAAGACAGGGTTTTTTTTTTTTTTTTTTTTTCTTTTCAATTTTTATTTTTTAATTTTATTGTGGTATGTATATACAACATAAATGTTCCCATTTTAATCACTTTGAAGTATACAATTCAGTAGTATTAATTACATTCACAGTGTTACGCCACCATCGCTGCCACCCGTTACCAAAACTTTCCCATCACCCCATCCGGAGACTCTGTCCCCATCAGGCATGGACGCCTCTCACCCCACCTCTACCCCATCCCTGGTCACCAGTAACCTACTCTCTGTCTCTGTGAATTTGTATACTCTAGTGATTTCTTATAAGTGAGATCATACAATATCTGTCCTTTTGCATCTGGCTTATTTCACTCCAAGGCAGAATTTCTTTCTCATTCTCGAATGGTGCCTGACATCAGGACTTTTGAATGTTTATTGGACTCATTTGCTTTTATTTGTTTATATCCCACCTTATTTCGGAAATGATTTGAAACGCTTATAAAGAACATAAAATATAGGAAGATGGTACAAAGACAAAAGTGTCAAACAAGGCTTGTGGCCTAACGTGGAGGCAGAAGTGGCTCCAAATTTGAAAATGCACGCCACGGACTGGGTTTATGTCAGGAATGTGTTCAGTGGCAAGTACCCTGACCAACGGAGGCCTGTGGGGTGAGGGCTGGGGTCAGGGATGGGGCAGGAATCAGGACTCTGGGCAAGTCTGTCCCCACTGTTGAGCCCTTGGAACAGGAGATGGAATATCTAAAGGGGCAAAGCCTGGGAGGAGGGCTGCCCCCTCCCCCCTCCCAGGAGGGGAGAAGTTTCTTTTTGTTTGTTCTCTCAAGCTTCTTTTTCAAGAAACAAGCATATGGTGGCGGATGGTGCGGGGGCCGTGTTTGGGTGGCGTGTGCACTTGCCTTTGCCACTCTCCATGGCCGGGTATATTTTTTTCACTAGCTCCAACGCCCCAGCTGTTACGTAGGGCAGTGAGACTCAAGTCAGAGGAGCTTCCCCGTCATTTGGAAAAATCCAGGCCTTTCCCGTGGTGCTTCTGGGGTTTCCGATGATGCAGAAGGGATCGGAGAACCTTCCAGCAAACCCAGGCCTGAGCTGGGGCCCATGTGCCCAAGGGGGTGAGGATGTGGAGCTGAACGTGTGAGGTGGGGCTGGGGTGGGGGGCAGGGAGGGAAGGGTCCTTACCGATTTCCTATGGCCACTGTCACGAATTACCACAAACTTGGTGGCTTGAAAGGACAAAAGTGTCATCCCTCGCAGTTCTGGAGGCCAGAAGTCCTGAATCTACTTCACTGGGCCAAAATCGAGGTGTCAGCAGAGCTATGTCCCCTTAGGAGGCTCCAGGGGAGCATCACCCCTGGCCTTTTCCAGCTTCCATTGGCTTCTGGTGTTTCTTTGGATCTCTCTTCTCCCTCTTCCTATCATCCTTTTCTTCTGTCTGTGTCAAGTCTGTATCAAGTCTCTGTCTGCCTCTGCCTTATAAGGAGTCGTGTGATGGCATTTAGAGCCCACCCAGATAATCCAGGCTTATCTCCCATTGCAAGATCCTTAATTTATTCACATCTATAAAAATACAGGTTCTGGGCATTAGGATATTGTATTAGTCAGGGTTCTCTCGGGAAACAGAATCAATAGGAGATATCTGTCAATAATATGAGATTTTATTAAGAGTCTGTCACGCATCCGTGGGGATACACAAGTCCAGGTTCCACAGGCAGGCTGCAAATCAGGGGCTCCGATGAAAGTCCAATGAACGGTCCTTGATGAGTTTCTGGGAGAAGTTGGCTGTCCAAAGATGAGCTGGGAAATTCTCTCAGAATGTTGAAATCACTTCCCCTTTTAAGGCATTCAACTGATTGGGTAAAAGCATCATCCATTGCTGATGCAATCTCCCTGATTGATGCAGATGTAATCAGCCATCCACACAGTAAACTTACTGGTGATCGAAGTCCATAAATGCTCTTTTATTACAATTAGCCCAGTGCTTGCTGGACCAAACATCTGGACACAGTTACCTGGCCGAGCTGACATATTAGCCTAACCATCAAAGATATAAATATCTTTTGGGGCCATTTTTTACCTATCTTGAGTCCCAAAGGGCAAATTCCATCAGCCATTCTTGTAGGCACACCCTCCCTTAATATTTGGCTGCTGGGAAGAGGAAGACAAAGGGAGGGTCCCAGCTGGCCCACTCCTTCTCACCCCAGCTCTGTCCTGCATGGGATGGGTGGGGGGAAACTTGTGCACATGCATGCGGACACCCCAACCCATATATCCAAGCTCTAGCTACCCTCCCAAACAGCTGCCCCTTGGCTACTCATCAGGTCTAGGGTATACCTACTTCTGTATGGTCTGTATCAGTTATCTATGACTGCATAACAAATAGTCCCAAACTTTGAAATGACAAATGTTACTTTTTTCCATCTATCACAGTTTGGGGGTTGACTGGGTTCTGCCAGGTGGCCTTGCTCAAGGTCTCTCCCATGGTTGCAGTCAAAGGGTGTCATCTGGAAGACTTCCTCACGCATATGCCTGGTGTCTGATCTGGGGAAACCGCAGGGGCTTCCTGGGCATCTTCCTTTCCACTTGGTATCTGCAGCATGGTGGCTCCAAAGTAGCCAAACTTCTTACATGTCGCCCAGGCCTCCAAAGATGAGTGTCTCAGAGAGAGGAGAGGGTGCCAAGGAAAGCATATCGCCTTTTATAACCTAGCCTTGGAAGCCATGCTGCATTACTTCCGGCACATTCTGTTGGTTAGAAATGAGTCATGAAGGCCAGCCCATATTCAAGAGGATGGGGATTAGATCTTCCCCATTCATGGGAGAAGTATCAAAGAATTTGCAGTCATTTAAAATCATCACAGGAGGGAGGACAGATGAGGGCCACAAAGGGGATTCCTTTGGCCAGTGATTTCCAGGGTCCTGAGTACCCAGAGAGTGGTTTAGAGTGTGTGTGTGGGGGGGGTGCAGGCTCTGGGCAGGTATCTTCTTAGGTTTGCAGACTGATTGCACCTTGGAGGAGGGCTGGAGCAGGGCCCTGGGAGGCCGAGGCTCTGGGGCCAAGGATGGGAGTGTAGAGTGTTTCCCACCAAACAAATCCCAGGTCTGTTGAAAGCGCCCCGTTGGTCAGCTCCAGCTTCCCTCCCAGCCTCACCTCAGACCCCACACGACCTGGACTGGGTGCCTGGACGCCAGCTGCCCCTCCTGCCACATGGTGCTCACTGGTGCCTCAGTGCCTTTGCTCATGCCATCCCCTCTCACCAGAGTGCCCCCTCCTCCCACCTGGCTTTCTTCATGTCTCCTAATTCTTCCTGACCTGCATAGGGGCGGCTCCCCTTGGAGGCCTTTCAAGGCCAAGTTCTGTTTACCAGACTGGTGCTCGGCAGGACTGGAGGATGCGTAGGTGAAAGAAATTGGGTCTGTTCTCCAGGAGCTGGTGTTCTCATGGCAGAGGGAAGGAGGAGCGATGGGAACCTGGTCAAGGGGCCACAGGCCAGCCATGCACGGGCCAAATAGCAGTTAGGAGGGAGCCAGGCAAAGGGGGACATGGATGGGTATTTCTAACAAAAGGAGCAACAGGTGCAAAGATCCAGGAGCAGGCATGGGACTGAGATGAAAGCACTGGCCAGCTGGCCACGTAGCAGCAGATCCCGACAGGGACGGTGAGCCTTTGCAAGACAAAGCCTGTGTCCCAGCACTGGGGGGACGGGGACTGTGTTGTCCTCTTGCTGGCCTGGGGTTGGCTGCCTCCTCTGCAAGTGTTGTCCTTGGCTTTGCAGTCAGATTGACTGTGCTGGAATTTGTCTCAGGAGGAGTTGCATTAGCATGTGTGTGCACGTGTGGGTGTGCGTGTATGCTTTGGGTTGCGAGCACTCACATTTACTTCTGGATCAGAGATGTGCTTGCCAGGTACACCCTCTTTCTCTTTTTCTCCCCATTTCCTTTCCCCATTCCAGGAAGTGTCGCTGAGTGTCATCTCTAATCTTAGAGTTGGCACTCAAGAGTGGACACTCTGAGTCCAACCAAACTCATGTCTTTATTCATGGAGCCAAACTTCTTCCCTTTGCCTCTGTCCACAGAATGACAATATCTTCCTTCCACTCATATCTAGAGAACTCCTATTCATCCTTCAAAACCCAGTCATCTCCCATCATCACAACAGTCATCTCCTTGGAGAAGCCTTGTTTGACAGACCCCTACTCCCCCAAAACTAACTGAACAAATAGTGTATAAATAAAAGGGGAGATAACTGCTTTTTCCTGTGTCAAGTTTGGTGCTGGTGCAAGCTTCTCTCCTTGTACTCATTTCATGATCTTGTAATTCTTTATTGACACATCTGCCCTCTGAGTACTAGGAGAGTCCGAGTCATTTTTGAGTCTACATGGCCCAGGACCTGGCACGGAGTAGGTATTCTGTGAATGAGTCGGGGTTGAAGGGGGGCCACAGAAGGCACCCAGGGACCGGAGCCTCCCCGGCAGGTAGCCAGGCCACCAGCTTCTGCTGAGCTGCTGCCTTGGGACTGTGACCCAGCTGTTGGCCAGATGGCGGTGTCCTCTCCGTTCTGTCCTCAACATGGCCTCACGTGGTGGTTGATAAGCACAGAGAAGGAGTATAAGCCTCGGGCTGCAACAAGGATGTGTGGAATGAATGAATGAATGATTGAATGAATGAATGAAAGATCGAGCCACTAGTGGGAAGTGGAAGAAGGTGGGAGGCGTGCCCCTGATGCCGAGGGACCAGGGAGGACGGCTTGTGGGCAGGTTCTCTCCCTCGCCACGAATGGCCACGAGCAAGGTGCTTCAGTACTCCGTGCCTTAGTCTCCCCAGATGTAAGCTGGCGTTAAAATAACCAAATAACCATCTCATGGTGGTTTTTGTAGATTTCGGTGGAACAATGGATGTGTGGGTTGCAGGAGAGCTGGCAACATTTGTTTGCTTCTTGGTTGAGCTCCAAGCTGGTGGGTGCAAGTGACCCTTCTGGCCTGTGGGGTCAGCCTGCTTGGTTTCCCCCAGGACTGTCCTTGGTGAGTGTTTGTGTGCACATGGGCTATGTGTGTATGTAAGTGTGTGTGTGTGTGCATGGGTTACACGCTCCTTTATGCTTTCCCCCACTGTTCCATCACACTCACGTACACCCACACATACCTTCCATCACATCTGCACACTTAGACACTCTCCCAGCCACTCACTCACACCCCTGCTTCTTTAAGCACGTGCTTTTCTGGACACCTGAGGGGTAGCGGAGGGGAGGGGTCCAGCCTCTCAGTGGGGCCACTGGCCAAGAAGGCATTTGCCCCACATGGCACTGGGCTCTGGGGACAAGCCCTCTCCCTGGGCAGGACGTGGTGACGTGGAGCCAGCAGTGGGGATCCAGGGACCCACTTCCTGCAGGTCTTCCACTGCCCCCTGCCATGCCAGGCCCCTGGGGTCCAGCTGAGCAGGGCCGAGCCAAAGGATAGTCGGCACTCCAGAAGGAAGTGGGGTAGGAGGCTACGCCTGTGGATTTAATTAGTGCCATCGTGGCTCGGGTCCCAGCTCTGCCACCTCCTGGTAAGGGGGACTATGGGCAGAACACTTGCGCCTCGAATTCTCTGCTGTAAAACGAGGGTGTTTGTGAGAAATTAAACATCTTCCAGGAGCCCTGTTGCGCCTGCCCTCCCTCCCTCCCTCCCTCCAGGTGGACTGCTCTTGGACTCTGGTCCAAGAAGGTGGTGGCCAAGCCCCTGGGCGAGGGATGCCTATGGCTGGTGGCCAGGCCAGGCTTACTTCTTTGGCACTTGCTTTCTCAGTCCTGGGCCCCTTTGGGCATCCCCGAGGCCCTACGTGGGGGACTGGAACCCTGGGCTCCCGCCATCTCCACCCTTGCAGTCAGGGCAACCTTGGCTCGGGCAGGCCTTGGCACTCGGCTCCTCTTTGGCTCAGGGTCTCCGAGAGCTGGAGGCCAGCAAAGCTGGGGTGAGGAACCCCCGGCATGGGAGGGAGGCGGCAGGAAGAGGTGAGCTTCTCGGAAAGTGGAGTCGGGATGTCAGCGCTGGAAACGTCCCTCGGGATTGTCTGGGTCCTGTGGTACCTGGCTGCCTGTCAGAACCCAACCCCCCCATCCCCAGGGAACTTAAAATACAGGTTCCTGGGAATCTGGGTGTGCGATGGGCAGGTGCTGGCTGCCTCGTTTCATAGATGGCAAGAGGGAGGTCTGGAGGCTGTGTGTTATACAGCCAGGCTCCTGCTGACCTGGGACTTGAACTCACAACCCTTACTTTCTTCCCCCAGTCCCAGCTCTGCCCTTCAGGGCTTCACGAAATAAGACTGGCCCCTCCAGCCCACACCTGGCCTTCAGGGGTGTCAGGATGGAGGCTCACTCTCCCTACCTCCTCATCTCCCTGGATGAAGGGCCCGTGTAGGCTCCTGGCCCATTAGTCCCCATGTTGTGAGCTGTGTCACGTGGTGACCAGCCGTCCCAGCTTGCCTGGAACTGAGGCTCCCCGGGACACAGAACTTGGCCCTGGGGGAGGCGAGCAGTGGACAGATGTGGACACATCTTAGAGCTGAGCCAGCCGGACTCTGGTGCGTTGTTTTAGGAAGTGTGAGAAAAGGGAATCAGGGTGGTCCCTCACTTTTCAGCCGGGATGCCGGGGAAACCAGAGAAGTGAACCTGAGCGAGAAACTCAAGGCTGCGTGACGTTTGCTTGTTAGACACAGAAGACCAGAAGTTGGGGAGGGGCAGTTAGGAGAGGTCGCACGTCGGGGAGGGAGGGCTAGAGATGGAACTCGGAGAGCCGCCAGCTCAGAGCCAGCTCTGAGATGCTGCTTAAAGCAGGAACTGGGTGACATTGCCTGGCGGCAAGGGAGGGAGCTGGACAGAGGAGAGGCCCCGGACTGAGCCTGGGGCTTCCCTCATGGAGCCGCCCAATTCCAGGAGGGGGCAGAAGCAGCAAAGGAGACTGGGAGAGCGGCCCAGAGGTGGGAAGAAAACTGGGCGAGTGGCAGCCTGGAAGCCAGGGAGGAAGGGGCCCGCGTCCCCCCCAGCCCTGCAGGAACCAGCGGGGCCCTGCGAGCCCCTCGTCTCTTTGGGCTTCCTGGCTAATCGGGCGCCCAGGCCAGGCGCCCCCTGCCCATCGCCTCCCTCGCTCATCGCCATCATTCTCAAGTCCTCTCCTGGGTGCCCAGAGCTGCTCTCAGGCGGCCTCGGCCTCGACCCTTGGTGCATGGCTTTCTGGGGCCCGAAGCCTCTGTTCTCAGCATCCCTCCTCCCGGGCGGTTTCCTCCCGTTGACTCTTGGGTACTTGCGTCACGGTTGAGTTCCTGTCCTGCTCGCGCTCTCTGCTCTGTGTTGGTTTTCTGTTCTGTTTTATGGGATGCTTTTCTTCTCCCCCCTTCTTTTTCAGTTTAGAACTAGCCCCACGCTGGTCCAGCTGAGCAAACTCGAGGTTTACGTGATCCACCCAACAGGGTCCTAGCAGGCCTAGCTTGCTGGGGCTGCTATGACCAACACTGTGCAGGGGGGCTTAAACAGCAGGCACTTACTGGCTCACGGTTTTAGTGGCCAGAAGGCCCAAGTCAAGGCGTCGGCGAGGCCACGCTTTCTCCCAGGCTCCGTGGCGTTCCGGTACTGGCGTGTCCCAGTCCTTGGGGTTCTTGACTTGCGTCTCTGCCTCCGTCGCATGGCCACATCCTTCATCTCCTCCTGTGGCTTCCTCCAACTTCTGGCTTCTTTGAAGGCATCCGGTAACACGGAGTAAGACCCATGCTGATTCAGTCGGCCATGCCTAATTCACAAATGAGTCCGCACCCTGACTCACCAGAGATACTGCTTGCACATGGGTTCACACCCACAGTCACACGGATTAAGATTTGAGCATACATCGTGGGGGGCATGATTCCGTCCCCAGCACAGACCTAGGGTCTCAGCCTTGGCTCTGGGCCCAGTGTTTCTTGCCCCTTGGCCTGCCACAGGTCCAGCCCCGTGGACCCCGGCCCCCTCTAGAGGCCCTGGGTGTTGGGGGATAGCGGCCGCCTCCCTCCGTACCCCCGAGCACACCCACCTGCCCAGCCCCCCCAGCCTCCTTGGGCTCCAGAACAGGACAGAAGGTCCTGGGAGCATATATGGCCGGAGAAAGGAGTCAGGGGATGGGCCCAGCAGCCCGGCCCCCCAACCCCCACCCCTGAGTCCCTGGTTCCTTCCTAAATGGATTAGGGCCTTTGCCAGAAGGAGCCGACAGCCGCCTGTGGCGACCAGGAGGCCGGGGCTGGAGTGCTGTCTGGTGCCTTCCTGCTTTGCTCTGATTCGATTTGGGCCTCAGCAGCTGGGAGGCGCCAGCCCTGAGGCCTTTCTGAGAATGGCTCAAGGGACTGGCCAGGGTGGGGGGTGGGCGGAGGTCTCCAAGTTCCCCAGCAGGCATACCTGCCACCGGCAGGTGCCCTCTCAGCTGGGTCCTTCATGGAGTCAGGTGGCAGGACAGCCCCTTGGGTGGGCTTCACCGACTGTGGTGACCGGCGGCCTCTTGGTCCATCTGTGCGTCCCATCCATGGCCTTAGATCCTCAACATCCCTTTAATACTGTGGATTTCTAACTTTTATAAAATTGCAGCCTGTGGGGAGAAATCCATGTTCTAAATATCTAGGAGTGAGCCCAAGACACATTTTGGCCACATCCTGACTGGCCAGTGGTTAAAAGCAATATTTAGGCACAGCCAAAGAGCAGACTGGCCAGAGGTGAGGCCAGCGCCCAACTCTGGTCCACCCCTGATTGCTCTGAACACATCTGTATCTGAAGTCAAACAGTCCTTACCCTTGCTGGGGACTGAATCACGCCCCCTCTAAAGGCACGGTCAGGCCTTTATCGGCACTCCTGTGGGTGTGCACCCATTTTAAACAGGGCCTTTGAAGATGCTAGTAGTTAAGTGCAGTCCAGCTGGATCGGGTGGGCCTTGATTCGTACCACTGGAGGCCGTGAAAAGAGAAAACTGGTGCTCCACGGTCAGTAGAAGCCAGAACACAGAGAGGAGAGAGGGACCACCACGTGCCGGAGAACCGCCAGCACCAGAATGCCACGGACTCGGGGAGAAAGCGTGGCCTTGTTGACACCCCTTTGATTTTGGACTTACAGCCTCCAAACTGTGAGCCAATGACTTCTCGTTCTTTGAGCCACCGTGGTGTGGTATTTGTCTTAGCAGCCCTGGCAGGCTAAGACGCCCTTGCCCTGCATGACAGACTGATCTGTGCCGCTGGTTTTCTGACCCACGAAAAGGTCACGGTCTGTAGTTTGGGCCACACTGCCTTGTCCTGTGATGCGTGTCGGGTGCTGAGCTGGCCCAGTCCCTGCCCTCGCAGAGCTTGTGGCATGAGGTAGTGGCTGTGACTGAGAACACCCAGGGTTGGCTGTCTGGCCCCACAACAGCCTGCCTGGTACCTCCCTCCCCCAGTTGTCTTCAGAGTTGTCTGGGAGTCTCCTTGTAGCCCTGCTCGCCACTGACTGCTCCCCCAAATTTGCCGCCAGCACCAGACCAGGGCCAGTGTCAGAGCGCTGGAGGGCTGACCCGGAGAGGGCGCCCGAGGGTCCCTGCTCTGATCTCTACCCCTTCCTTGGCTTGGTGACGGTGCAGCTGCCTGGTGGGCAGGGGCTGGGCCCCCAGATCTGATTCTGGGGTCAGGAAAGGAGGGGGCAGGGTGCCCAGGCAGGGACAGCAGGCCCATTCCAGGTCTGGGGGAGCCCTGACCTGGGGCTCCAGCCTGAGGGAGCCCCAGCGAGGGGAAGTATGCAGCTCTGCCTTCCAGGAGCCCCCATGACGACGGGCTAGAGGCCTGCCTCGGGGAAGCCCCGGTCTGTGATGAAATGGCCTCTGCCCTGCAGTATCTTCCTGCACCTCTGAGACCAAGTCCTGACAGCCAGGAAGAAGGTGGCCAAGGCTCAGAGGCTGGCGAGGCAGTGGCCTTGCCCTAGTGAGTCTGGGGTCTGCTGCGGTGCTGGGATGGAGTTGCTCAGAGGCATGGGGGAGCCAGCAGAGGCACCTGACCCTGCCGGGAACCAGAGAAGGGCAATCAAGGGGCACTTCTTGGCAGAGGCAATGGTGAAACGCGATGGGACCAGGAAGGCTTCTCTGGGTAGAGAGCACAACCTCCAGGGGCAGGAGAGGAATGGAGGACATCGGTGAAGCTTAGCGTACCTGGAGTATGGGGTGCAAGGGGGAGTTGGGGTGAGGGACAGGAAGTTGAGATCTGGAGGGGGTGGGGGCCATATGGGGAGGGCCTTGCATGCTGGGCTGAACCCTGTGGGCAGTAAGGAGCTACAGAGGGTGTGTGAGCAGAAGAGGGCCATGGCCAGATCTGCATGTGTGGGGCGAGTCAGCCGTCCAGGCCCGATGCCATCTCGGGCTTGGCTCCGGGGCTCAGACTTGGTCGTGCTATGGGTGCACCTCTTGGTCTCCTGCGGTCTTTGCTCGCGCCTGTACGGGCTTCCATTGTGTGTGTGAGGCCCTGGGCAAAGGCTGCTTGCGGTCCATCCCGCCTGTGAAATCATGCCCACCCCCCTTCCAGGTGACCATGGCCTTGCTGGGGAAGCGCTGTGACGTCCCCACCAACGGCTGTGGGCCCGATCGCTGGAACACCGCCTTCACCCGCAAGGACGAGATCATCACCAGCCTCGTGTCTGCCTTAGATTCCATGGTGAGCGCCTCTTCCCACCCCAGGGCAGGAGTGGGACACTGGCCCTCATCACGAGCCCCCTGGGCTCAAGCCACCTGGAGGAGCCCTCGCCCACCCGAGCTTCAGAATCCCCATCTGCAAAACCAGGGCCACGATGCCTCTCACGACGGTGGGGGCTACCTGAGATCAACTAGACAAGCATCTTGCCCCAGGCATGAGCACCGGCTCCCCAGCCCGTGGCCCCTTGTCCCCCCACCCTCGTCCTCTTTAGTCCAGTTCATGTTTTGGTGTAAAGTCAGAGTTCATAGCCTGTTCAAGGTCCTGAAGATTTCCCCCCATGTTTTCTTCTAAGAGTTTTACGGTTTTAGCGCTCGCATTTAGGTTGCTAATCCATTCTGAGTTCTTGTTTTCCATGATCAGTTTTTAAAGGGGACTCCCAGGGCCTCCTTGCAAAGCCTGCAGCTCCTGAGGACAAAGGCAGCTCCAGGGCTGCTTAGGTGGTATTTGGCGCCTGCTCTCCCCGCACTGCATCCCCTGCTCTGTGCCGAGCGGGCTCCAGGGGCTCAGCCAATGTCCTGCGCCAATATTTGCTTGTTGGTGCTGTCACAGGCATGAAGGGTATAGCGGACGTGGGCTGGCCCTGAAGCCCTAGCCACACGTGGCTACTGGCATTTGAATTCGTGAAAATTCAAAATTTTAACAAAATTAGAAATCCGTTTCTTCAGTCCTGCCAGCCTTGCACAAGTGCTCAGTAGCTACATGTGGCAAGGGGCTCCTGGGTCGAGCAATGTCAGTACCCAACCATGTCCATCCTTACGGAAAGTTCTATTGGGCAGCGCTGATCCGGAGGGCATTTCAGAGCTCGGATGAGGAGCTGATGACCTCAGCTCTCCTAGTGGCATGAACAAGCCGGGGTCCCCCTTCCCTGCGGCCCTTTAAGGGTTTTCTGAGGGACCCTTATGGGTGACAGTGGCACTTGCAGGGACCTAACTCCAGCATCCTCCAGGGCTCTGGCCAGGACGCTTGGGTGCTCGGTGGGGGGACTGGGGCTAAACTGATGTCCATTCACATGGCCCCGCTCTGCGACTGCCTTTGGGCAAGTTGATACCCTGTCCCTGGCCTCAGCTTCTTGAGCTGAGAAATGGCCGTGGAATGAAGAATCTCTTTCGCCTCCAATGGCCAGTCCTTTGTTGGAAAATAACTGAATTTGTTTAATTTTTCGGTCAATATTTTAGTGTTCCTGCTGGGAGAGGGAGCAGCAGGTTTTTCTTTTCATCTTAGAGAGCAGTATATGAATGCCTTCCGTTGGAGACCCCAGATGACAGGGCTGCTGGCCCTTCGCTGGTCCTCTGCTTCCTTAGGGACTGGGGCTAGCACAAGAGGCGAGATTATGGCCCAGAGGTGTTAAGGAACCTGTCCTGGGTCACACAGCAGCAGAATTGTGACTGAAAGCCAGACTTCCTGACTGGCAGCTGGGCGCTTCCTGACCCCAATGAAAACCAGCATTTATCCAGCACCGACTGTATGCCTCGAGCTTTACAGGGAGGGTTCTCCTTGAGAGGCAGGTTAGAGGCCTGAGCTGCTCGTGGTCTTGGCTATAGGGTCCTGCATCAGGGCCACCAGCCTCCTGGGCAGTGAGTGGGACTACCCACTTCAACTCTGGGGCCTTGAAAAGAACCCTTTTGCCTGCACATCCACAAAGGGTGTCCCAGCTGAGAGATTCTTTCCCTCCAACCAGTCCTCATTGACTCGTTGCCGTAAACCTGTGATGTGGGCTGCTTGTCCCCACTCTACTGATAGGGACACTGAGGCCCAGAGAGGGGTGTGATGAGCCCTAGGGCCCACCACAGACGTCCGTCGGAGCCTTGGTTCTCTTCGGGCTCCTGGGGTGGAAGCCCAGCCCAGGGCAGGGAGGCCCTCAGAAGGAGGAGCAGACACGTCCCTTTGTCCTGTCACCGACTCTTTCCCCCTTCCCCACACCCATTCTCCTGGGGGGACCAGTGCATTCCCTCCCGAGATCTAAGGCCAAGAATGCTGGAAGGGCGACCTCTGCGTGGAGGGGCGGGTGGGTCTCAGGCAGCCGGGAGCTCATGCCCCTCCAAGGCTGGCGGTGCAGGCATCCTCAGGTGGGGGGCTGCTCCGGCTCACGCCCCCTGCTCCCCCCACAGTGCTCAGCCCTCTCCAAGCTGAATGCGGAAGTGGCCTGTGTCGCCGTGCACGAGGAGAGCGCCTTCGTAGTGGGCACCGAGAAGGGGAGAATGTTCCTGAACGCGCGGAAGGAGCTGCAGTCGGACTTCCTCAGGTTTTGCCGTGAGTACCCCGGGGCCCTCTCTGGGTCCCCAGCCTGTGCACAGGGTGGCCCAGTGTCCGGGGACGGACTGGGCGGGCGGGGGTGTGCAAGCTTCCCACACGGCGTTCCCGGGGGCCGCCCCGCTGTTTGTTGAAGCCATTCGGCACCCCCTCAATTGACAGAACCCTGGGGCGGGCCAGGCCGGGTCCACCGGCTTGCTTACGGCGGGGGCACTGAGGCCTGGCGCCCACGTCCTCCATTGGCCTGTGCGTCCCTGCAGCCAGGGACAAGTGCGCCTGTTTACTATTTCCCGGGCATCTGCTATGGGCTACATCCTTTATGAGGGTCACCTTGTCTGCGTCCTCGTCCCTGTGTGGCCGGCACCACTGCGGTGCTGGTGGTGATGATGCTGATGGTTATGTTACTGTCTTGGCGCTCCTGGGGCTCGTGGGGATGAAATGGCCGTGCTCGCCCAGCTCCCAGCACGGTGCCGGCACCTAGTAAGATGTGAGCTGTCCCTGATACGACAGTGAACGGCGCCACGTGCCGGGCCAGGTGCGAGCGTGCAAGGCACTTTGCTTCACGAGCCAGTCGTGCAGAATAGTTACCACCAGTTTACAGATGAGGAAACTGAGGCGCAGTGTGCCGAAGCCACTTCCTGGGGGATGCTCAGCTGACAAGGGATGGAACCGGGGCTCAAGGCCAGGGCTCTGCTTCTGAAACCTGGGCTCTTTCTGCTACACCCTCCCTAAAGGGGCGGCCAGAGAGCCTGCCCTCTGCCCTGTCCATATGCGGCCTCGCGCACCTCCGTGCACTCGTGGGCCCTGCCAGGGGACCCCAGTTGTTCATGTGAGAGGCCATCAACCACAGCGGTGAGCTGGGAACCCTTGGGCAAGGGGGGTCCGTGTTGAAGCCCCAGCACCTCGACGCTACCTGGGCCTCTGCGTTCTCGCTGCCTGGAGGCCTCCCGTACCCACCCCAGCCCACGCTGCGCCGAGGCACTTGCAGCTCCCAGTACCACGTGTCCTGTCTCACCTCTGCCCACGCTGTCGCCTGCTCCTCTCCCCCGCCTGGCAGGCGCCTCCCCAGCCTCCAAATGCTCATGCCCTTGTCCCCTGAAGCCTTCCTCCCCAGGCCCCAGCCCTCTGCCCACCCAGCGCCAGCACCCCGGGCCCTGAATTCCCACCCGTGCGCCCGGGTGCTGCGGCTTGGCAATGAGTTCTTGCAGGAGGCAGCTGTGCAGTCCAATCCCGAGCAGGGCCTGCTCCCTGGCAGGAGTATCCCTAAAACTGTGCTGTGGCGTTGGGTGGAGAGCACAGGCCCTGGACTCCTGCCAACCTGGGACCACATCCTGGCTCT
This sequence comes from Tolypeutes matacus, assembly GCA_026826555.1. Lineage (NCBI taxonomy): Eukaryota > Metazoa > Chordata > Mammalia > Cingulata > Chlamyphoridae > Tolypeutes > Tolypeutes matacus. Next base: position 3,763,173 of record JAKSZT010017954.1, read on the forward strand.
GCCTCCAAATAGCCCCTGGGCCTCAACCTGGTCATCTGTGAAACGGGAGGACAGCGCTGCCCTCCCTGGGGACAGGTCAAAGGATTAAATGAAGAAATAACTGGAAGACACGAAGAACCATGCCTGGGACTTAGTTCATGCTTAGGAGACACCAGCAGCTCTTGTCGTTACTGTTATTGGTGTCCTCATTGCTTTCTGGGGCCTGGACCCCAAGATCAGCCGCTTTGGGGGACACCCCCACACCCTGGTGCTGGGCCCCTCCTAACAGGGGCCAGCAGCTTCCCCAGCTGTCCCCGCACCCTGCAGAGCCCTCAGGGCCTGTCCCCTCTCCAAGGTCAGAGGCAAGGTCTGGGGCGGGGCTGGGGGTGAGGTGGGCAGGGCAGGGTCCTGCAGCCCCCCAGCCCCCAGGCGGAGGCCAGCTGGGGCCTGGGAGGGTGCACCTGGCTTCCCAGAGCCAGGCAGAGCCGCTATTTATAGCACCGGTAACTTGGCTGGTTTATTTCAAGCTTCACAGATCCCCAGCGGAGAGCAGGCTCTAAGTTGGGAGGAGGCCGCGGGCCCTCCTCTCACCCCCTCTCCAACACAACTTCCAGCACGTTCTCCAGGGATCCACTGACACTCCCAGGCCCCTTCCCTGGCCCAACCTGGCAGGAATCTGCCTCTTGGCAGCCTCATGGCCTCCTGGTGTGGTCCCCGTCATCTCCCCATTTGGCAGACAGACAGCGTTAGCGCCTGAGTACAGAATGGATGTTTGCTGAACCCCAGTTCAGAGCCAGGCCAGCTTGGGCTCCCACGAGGGCTCGCAGACGGAGGCCCAGAGAGGGAAGGGACTTGCTCCAGGTCACGCAGCAAGTTAGAGGTGACCAGGGCTGAGACCCCAGCCCTGTGCTGGGCACTGGGATGACCTCCCCACCATTAAGTCTTCATTCATTCATTCACTTGCACACATGTTGGGGCCAGGCTGTAGGCTCAGTACAGGGCAGGTGGTGACATGGTACTCACTGCAGCCCTATGTGCTGTGTCTCACAGGAGGGCCCCCGTGGAAGGAGCCGGAAGCAGAGCACCCTAAGAAGGTGCAGCGGGGCGAGGGTGGTGGCCGGAGCATCCCACGGTCCTCCCTGGAACACGGCTCGGACGTGTACCTTCTGCGGAAGATGGTAGAGGAGGTGTTTGATGTTCTTTATAGTAAGATCCTTCCTCATTCCATATGGGGCCCCCAGGGTGGGGGTGGGAGCCCCAGTCCCAGCAGAGGAGGCCCCCTCCTGCCCCATTTCCCCCCGACCCAGGGCAAAGCTGGGCCTCAAGGCGTGGGGGCATTGAAGGCCTGGCCAACCCTCAACCCCTGCATCCCAGGCTGGGCTCTCCCATCCTAGCCCTGGGTCCTGGACCACCCACCATCCCCACTGCCCCTGTCCTGGTTCAGGTCACTGCTCCCTCACCTCTGGAAACAGCACCAGGCCGTGGCCTCCCCACCTCCAGTCTGGTTCCTGCTGTCCTCATCCGCCCCATGGCCAAGGGTGTCTTCCCAAAGCCTAAGTCCAAAGACCACGAAGCTTCCCCTCCACTGTGGCCCCCGTCACCTCAGCATGGCGCAGGTGGCCCTCTACCTCCCACTCCAGCCTGTCTCCCTCTCGGCTGCATGGGCCTCACTCACGGAGCCACTTCTGTGTACACTCCCTCGGGCTGTTTCCTACATCCTTGCCTTTGCACCTGCTGATCCTTTTGGGGCTGCCTTTACACCCTTCCCTGCCTGGTGAACCCTTGCATCACTCTTCAAGCTTCAGCTCCAGGAAGCCCCCTCGCAGTGGAGTGGAACCCCCTCTGGGCACCTGCTGAGCCCTGTCCCCAGGTGCTCTCCAGGGTCAGTGACAGTGTCAGCCCTTTCTGGGTGTCTCCAGCCTCCAGCTCAGGGCCCAGCAGGTGCTCAGAGGGTGTTTGTTGAATGACTGAGTGAAGGCTAACTGGCCAGCTGCATCCTTCCTTGGAAAGGGTCAGGCTGTGGAGGGTCTTGGGGCCCCGGCAATGGCCTTCACACTCCCTCTATGACCTTGGGCAGTCCCTTCGGTCCCAAAGGGTTCCCCCTCATTTATTTCTGACTTGCTTTACTGCTTTCCTTCTCGTTTCCCCGGGTTTTGTGGAGTGAAGGTCTGTGCAGAAACTACTGCTGTCGACCTGATGTCGGTAGGAGAAGGCCAAGAGGGGAGAGGGGCCCAGAGGCCCTGAGTGGGCACGCTGGCTGCTGTGGGACCGCAGGACTGGCATGTGGAATTGTGCCACCGTTGCCGGCTGCAGGGCTGCTGTCCAGGGCCCAGGTGCCTGAAGCTTCCCGCACCCCTGCCCACCCTACCTGGCCTCCCTTCCCCACCCCGGGCAGCATTAGGAGGGGCCTCTTTCAGGCTCTGGTGGGGGCTGCAGCGTGAGGACAAAGATGTCACAGAGGCCAGGCCCCTGGGCCACCTTCTTCCTGTCCGGCTTCCTCCCTCCCTTCTCTGTACCCCTTGGCTCCCGCCTCTTCTCTGCTTCTGTCCCTCCTTCTTGTCATCTTCTCAGTCTTCTTTCTCTCCTCCCTCTTTTTCTGAATCCTCCCTTTTTGCTTCTTCCTTGCTTCCTCTCCCTTTCTCTCGTTCTCTCTGCCTTCCTCCTCCTGGTTTTTCCTTGCGCTGGAAGCCCCCTCCTCTCCATCTCTCGTGTCCCCTTTCTCTCCCGGTCCTCTGTCCTCATCTTCTGCCTGCGGTCCCATCCCAGCCAGCGAGGAGCTGCTGGAGCCTCCCCCCAGATGTCCAGAGTGGACAAGGGGATGGCAGGGAAGCAGGGCCAGACAGAGGGGCCTTGTCGGTAGCCCCTGCCCATCCCTCCCGGCCTATGGAGGGCTCTTCCACAGTGAGGTTTGCTGTTGGAGGGGCCTGTGGGGTCCAGTTTGCCGGGAGCCTTGCCCTGGGGGCGTCCCTTGGCACTGGCCCAGCTCTGGGGCGCTCCCGGCCCCGCCCCCAGCCTGGCTGCCCCCTCATCCCAGGCCCTCCCCACCCCACAGGCGAGGCCCTGGGACAGGCCAGCGTGGTGCCACTGCCCTACGAGAGGCTGCTCAAGGAGCCGGGGCTGCTGGCCGTGCAGGGGCTTCCTGAGGGCCTGGCCTTCCGCAGGCCAGCCGAGTACGACCCCAAGGCCCTCATGGCCATCCTGGAGCACAGCCACCGGATCCGCTTCAAGCTCAAGAGGTAAGTGACGGCGACAGAGTGGCGGGTCAACAGAAGGTGGTCTGTCCGTGCAGTGGAATACTGTTTGGCCATAAAAAAGGAATGACGCTCCGGTCCATGTTATAACATGGGTGAACCTTGGACACAGTGTGTTCAGTGAGAAAAGCCAGGTGCAAAAGGACAAATGGTGTATGATCCACATATATGAAAAATCTAGAATAAGCAAATTCATAGTGACATAAAGTAGATCACAGGTTGCCAGGGACTGGGGGAAGGGGCAACGGGGAGGTATTGCTTCATGGGTGCAGAGTTTCTGTTTGGAGTGATGGAAGAGTCCTGGTAACTGCTGGAGGTGGTAGTAGCACAACATTGTGAGTGTAATTTATGCCAATGAGTTGTGTGCTTAAAAATGGTTCAGAAGGCAAATTTTGTCATATATATATAACCACAATAAAAATCTTTTTTTGTAAAGTTTTAAAAATTACATGAAAAAAAGAGGTGAGTGTGGCAGCCGCCTGGGATGGTCATGTTCCAGTGACTGGACCGGGGGAGCTGGGCCAGGGCAGGCCAGGAGGGCGACCTCTTCCATTCCAGCTCAGCCAGAGGGGAGGGGACTTCAGACACCCACTGGAACCCCAGTTGTGGGAGCCCAGGTCTGAGGGTGGTGGTGAGGCGAAACCCCAGGAGCAGAGAGTTATCCGAGCTGGGCCATGCAGTCACAGAGTTTTCCCATAGGACCTCTGTGCTGGACGCAGAGACCTGACTTGGCAAAGAGTAGCACCAGAGGCCCTCGTGGTGTCCAGACTGGCCCGTGCACGGTGCGGAGGCAGGGAGAGCCGGGCCGAGGGTGCTTGCAGCAGTCAAGGCGTCTCCTGAGGCTGTGGTGGGAGATGAGGGGGTTGGGGCCACGGGCCACACCCATGGGCCAGGTGGGCCCATAACACCAAGGCAGTGCCATCGTTCGTGGGCAAGCAGGGAGGAGGACCCTGGCAGGAGACGGCCGGCCAGCTGCCCCTGGCAGGGTATGATTGGTAGATGAGAGACAGGCTGAGGGGCAGGGCCGGGTCCCAGCGTATCCTTGCTGTGTGACCCTGTACACATCACGTCCCTCTCTGGGCCTGCATCCCCGCCTGGGGATCGGGGGGCTGGCTCCTGTCCTGTGCACCTAAAGGGGTATGTTGTGTTTCTGGGACCTGGGGTGGAGGGCTGCAGAGGAACGGATGCAACAGGCAGGACAGGTGTCCGAAGCCATCCGTGTATCCTTCTCCCCTTTGCCCAGGCCGCTTGAGGATGGCGGGCGGGACTCGAAGGCCCTGGTGGAGCTGAACGGTGTCTCCCTGATAGCCAAGGGGTCGCGGGCCTGCGGCCTGCATAGCCAGGCCCCCAAGGTGCCACCCCAGGACCTGCCGCCCAGCGCCACCTCCTCCGCCGTGGCCAGCTTCCTGTACAGCACCGCGCTCCCCAACCATGCCATCCGGGAGCTCAAGCAGGAGGCGCCTGCTGGCCCCCTCGCCCCCAGCGACCTGGGCCTGGGCCGCTCTGTGCCTGAGCCCAAAGCCCCTGGTGCCCAAGACTTCCCCGACTGCTGTGGTAATGCTGCTTCTGGGACCCCAGGTCTGGGGGTTGGGGCAGAGGTCGCTCAGGCAGGGGTGTCCTCCCAGGGCAGGTTGGGAGACTTGAGCTGGAAGGAGGTGTGTCTGCGCCTCGGGGTGGGGGAGCAGGACACATGGTGCCTTGGTTTGGACCCTGTAGGACCCCGGGCCTTTACGTGTGCATCTGTGAATGGTGTCCTTGGCCTGGGTCCCGGTGAAGTCCATGGAGGGAGCAAATGTGTTAATCAGGCCACATGCATTTAAGGGGTACCTACTACTTACCCAGCCTGGATTAGGGGTACTGGAGGCATAGGAGTAGCACCAGCTATGTGTGAAAGAGACCTGGCTTCACATCCTGGCTCCTCTGCTTAAGGGGCTGTGTGTCCTGGGGCAAATCTGTCTCTCTGACCCTCAGTCTCCTCATCTATAAAATGAGGATCAGTCACACCTACCTCAAGGGCTGCTATGATGCCTAAATGGCAGAATGGATTAAAGCAGTGGTTGTCAAAGTGTGATCCCCCGAGCAGCAGCAGCAGCTCCTGAGAGAGTGTTGGAATGCATGTTCTGAGGCCCCACCCCAGACCTGCCAGATCTGAAGCTTTGGGGGTGGGACCAGCGGTCTGTTTTTACAAGCCTTCCAGGTGACTCAGCTGCTTGGGAATTACAGTATTAAAGTAGAGTCCAATCTTGACACATAGTAGGTGCTTATAAGTTATATTTACTTTTATTATTATGAGAAGAAAAATGGACCCCTTCCTTCCACACATGGCCAGACTGACACGCCTTGACAGGTGTTCCCACCTGTAAAAGGTAGCCTCCAACGTTCTACTCTTGCTAATCTGGCATTTGATACTGGGCTGCAGTAAAGAATGCCTCAGGCCTCTTGTCAAGGAAGAGGGGTGCTTGCTTGCCTTGAGGTCATGATCACAGGCTCAGTTCTGGGGTCTCCCTGGTGGGTGAGGCTGTTACCCTGGAGCCAGCCCCATCCACTCAGGCTGGATCTGGGGATTTCCCTTGGGGCCCACCGTGAACCTGTACCTTTTCTCTCCCTTGTCCAGGACAGAAGCCCACTGGGACTGGTGGGCCTCTCATTCAGAACGTCCATGCCTCCAAGCGCATTCTCTTCTCCATTGTCCATGACAAGTCAGGTAGGACAGCGCCCAGGGCAGTGTCCTGGCCAGAGTGGGGTCCTAGGATCAGGGTGCTCCTGAAATGGACTTGTGTCCACTGGGTCATTGTGAGGAAAAGGAGGAACTGCTCTCCTCAAGGGCTGTGAGTGAAACCACAGTGTAATAGTTACCTATTGCTGCATAACAAGTTACTCTAAAACTTTGCTTAAAATCACAAACATTTCTTGCCTCACGGTTCAGCGGGTCAAGAATTCAAAAGCGGCCCAGCTGGGTGGTTTTGGCTTAGGGACTGTAGTCGAGCTTTAGCCAGCTTCTAGTTCACAGCTGCCGAAAGGAGGGAAACAACCCCAAGGTCCATTGACAGATGAGTGGATAAACAAAATGTCTGTCTGCACAGTGGAATACTATTCAGCCATAAAAAGAATGAGGTTCTGATACATGCCACAATATTAATGAACCTCAAAAACTTCATGCTAAGTAGAAGAAGCTGGTCACAAAAGGGCAGATATTGTATGATTTTACTTATATGAAATATCTAGAATAAGCAAATTCATAGAATACATTAGAGGTTACCAGGGGCTGAAAGGAGGGGGAATGGAAAGTTGTTGCTTAACGGGTTCTCTTTGGGGTGTTGAACAAGTTTTGGTAATAGATGGCAGACTTTGGTAGCACATGGTGAAAGTAATTAAGGCCACTGAAGAGTACACTTAAAAACGGCAAGATGGCGTCTTTTATGTTACCTATGTTACTACAAAAATAAAATAAAACAAAAATTACATGTATTAAAAAAATTAAAAAAAAATGATATCAGCCAGGGATGCAGTCATCTGAGGGCTGGGCTGGGGGTAGAGGGCCACTCGCAAGCTCACGCCCGTGGCTCTTGGCAGGTCCTCATTTCCTTGCTGGATATTGGTCAGAGGCCCCAGTTCCTCTCTCTGTGAACTTGAGTGTCCTCAATCCAGCAGCTTATTTCCCCAGAGACAGTAATCAAAGTAAGGAGGAAGCCACATGCCGTTTATTTTTAAAATTGTGGTAACAGATACACAATATAAAGTTTCCCATTTTAACCACTTAGAAGCATACAGTTCAGTTGCAGTGATACTGTCATCACCACCATTACCAAAACTATTCCATCACCCTGAACTTAAACTCTGCACCTGTTAAGCATCAACTCTCCGTTCCCGCTCTTCCTGCCCCTGGAGTCTTTTGCTATGACTTTGCATATTCTAGATAATTCTTTTAAGCAAAATCATACAATATCTGTCTTTTTGTGTCTGGCCTATTTCGCTCAGCATGATGCTTTCAAGGTTCATCCATGTTGTCACGTGTATCAGAACATCATTCCTCTTTAGGGCTGGATAGTACACACCACATTTTGTTTTATCCATTCATTAGTTGATGGACACTTGGTTTGCTTCCACCTCTTGGCTATTGTGAAAAATGCTGCTATGAACATCCGTGTGCAAATATCTGTTCGAGTCCCTGCTTTCAATTCTTTTGAGTGTAGACCTTGAAGTGCAGTTCCTGGGTCATGTGGTCCTTCTACAGTTAACTTTCTGAGGAACCACCAGACTGTTTTCCAAAGCAGCTGTACCATTTTACGTTCCCACCAGCAATGTATGAGAGTTCCTGTTTCTCTGCATCCTTGTCAACACTTGTTGCTTTCTGTTTTTTTTTTTAAATAATAGTCATGCTATTGCCGGTGAAGTGGTATCTCACTGTGGTTTTGATTTGCATTTCTCTAAAGGCTAATGATGTTGAACATCTTCTCATGTTTATTGGCCACTTACAAATCTCGTTTGGAGAAAGGTCTGTTCAAGTCCTTGGCCCGTTTATTAATTGGGTTGCCTTTTTGTTGAGTTGTTTCTATATGCTGCATATTGGACCCTTATTAGACATATGGTTTCCAAATATTTTCTCTCAATCTGCAGATTTTCTTTTCACTCTCTTGATAATGTCCCTCAATGCACAAAAGTTTTTAATTTTGATGATGTCCCATCTATCTATGTTTTTCGTTTGTTGCGTATGCTTTTGGTATGATGTCTTAAGAGTTTTACATTTTAGTTATATTTAGGTCTTTGATTTTTTGGGTTAATTTTTGAATATGGTGTGAGGAAAGGGTCCACTTCCACTCTTTTACATGTGGACATCCAGTTTTCTGACTAATTCTTTTCCCATTGAGTAGATTTGACACCTGACCAAAAAATCAGTTGGCCATAGATGTGAGGATCTGTTTCTGAACCCTCAGTTCTATTCTGTTGGTCTGTATGTCTGTCCTTGTGCCAGTACCACACTATTTTGATTACTGTGGTTTTAAAATCAGGAAGTGTGAGTCCTCCAACTTTGTTCTTCCTGTTCGAGTTCAAAATGGTCTGGGCTATTTGGGTCCCCTGCCCCTCCAAGCAAGTCTGCTGATTGCCAGACACATCCCTGTTATGACCTGCCCTATGACCTAAACCACTATCACTTCCGCCCCATTCTGTCCGTCACCCGCGAGGAGCTTGAGCCAGCCCACACGCACACGGAGGGGAATTAAGCTCCACCTCGGGAGGGGAGGGGTCTCCAAAAAATACATGGGCAGATTTTAAAGCCACCCCCCCACGCAGGGACTGAGAGCAAGATTTGGGATTCAATTGCAGCAGAAAGGAATGAAGTTAGACTTCCAGCAGGTTTTACGTTTTGGAGATCTCAGCCTCACCTGCAAGGCAGGTTCTTTAAGAAAACTCAGTCCCCTGGGACTAGAATGGAGACCCGTGCCCCCACCCCCACCCCCAACTGCCCAGAAAAGGGCCAGCCCTGTGGGGGAGGGGACCTGGATATCCAAATAGAACAGCATCACGGGAGGCCAAGGTGGATAAGGGGCATGAGCTGAGATAGAATCTTGCTGGGTATTAGCCAGGGGATCTCAGGCAAGGTATTCGGCCTGTTTGAGCCTCAGTTTTCTTACCTACAATATGGGAATAATGTACGTTTAAAAAAGTTGTCATGTGGGATTAAATAGGATAATATATATGTATATATATATATATAAAGTACTTAGCAGGATAAACAATAAATTAAAGGTGGTACTTTCATCGCTATTGTTATTAATAGCAAATTAAGACAGAGGCCTTGGTTTTCTGAGAAAGGCCAGCAGGGCTGAGGGACAGGGGAACCCGAGCAGGAGCAAGGCACACGGGCTAGGGGTCGGGTCTCTTAGGTCAAGAAGGGGCCTCTCCTTTCTCAGGGGTGTCTCCTCTCCAGCCTTCTGCCCGTCTGAGGCGGGATGGGTGTGGGATGGACTGGGTACAGCACCTGGAGGACAGAGACAGCTCAAGGGATGAACTTGGCAGAATCTTTGGGAAAAGAGGAGAGAGCAGATGGGGAGCCCCCTAGAGCCTCCCAGGTTTGCATAGGGCTGCTTCCTTGTGGAGCACAGGGTGTTGGGTCCAAGGTGGGGACGGATTGAAGGGCTGGGGGCTTGGCTGATCTCTGGGCCTTTGCAGGGGGACGCCTGGTGCCCCAGGGCCAGTGGAGGGAGTGTGGCCGTCTCTGGGGGGCCCACAGGCTGCGGGGAGCCGGGGCCTCGTCACGAGGCCGCCAGGCCGTGGGGCTCCTGCCCCGGCTGCCCCTCACTCGTGCCTCTTGTGTTTTGATAGAGAAGTGGGACGCCTTCATAAAGGAAACCGAGGACATCAACACGCTCCGGGAGTGCGTGCAGATCCTGTTTAACAGCAGATATGGTGAGTGGGCGGCACGGCCCGCGGCCTGGCCCCGGCAGCGTGTTGAGCATCTCATTATGTGGCAATCACTTGTGTTCCCTAACACGGCAGCGCGGGCCATATGCTGGCACCCGCGCGCTGTTAGCACAAATGTCACCGTCGCGGGCTCCTCCTGTCTGGGGCGGGGGCGGCTGTGTCAATATTTCCCTTCCTGATTCTTCCGGGGGTGGGACTCGTGGCAGAGCCCCAGACCGCGACTCACCTGTGGGAGGGGGGCAGGTTGGGGCGCCGACTGTCCGTCTGGGGAACCATCCAGATACTCGCTGTTGGTGTCACACATGCGTGTGCAAGTTCACCACAGCACTGAGCTGCTTCCTGCCTTCTTGCCTGTGCCTGCACTGGGTCCTCTGCCCGGAGCATCCTTTGCACCTTTTGGAGGCAAACTCCTGCTTGTTCTTCAAGACTCAGCTTCGGGATTGCCTCCTCCAGGAAGCCTTCATGCTGCCTGGCCGGGTGGGCCCCCATAGCTCTGCGGTCCCTTCACCATTTCATGTCATTGCTTGACGCTGCTGGCCAGGACTGCGCCCGTGCCCTCTCCGTGTTCCCAGCACACAGGACAGAGCCCGGCTCGGAGCAGACCTCAGCCCCTATGCTCTGAGGTGGCAAACCCAGGGGCCATAACCAGGGCCGTGAGCTTGGCGCCCACTGTGGTCAGCACAGCAGAGCAGGGCTGGGGGTGCCTCTAGTTATGGGCCCAGTGAAGGGAGGAAGGGGACACCTCTTGGAGACCAGAGCTGCGGGGACCTGGGGCCAGGAGGGGACAGGAGAGGAGGGGCCAGAGGACTCAGGGAGGTAGCAAGCACTGGACCAGGTGTCGGCAGCTGCTCGCTGGGCAGTCTGGGGCTCAGCGCATCCCCTCCCTGACCTCCACGTTTTTGCCACAAGCTGAAGGGGTGGGGCCCTACCTCCCTCCCTGCTCCTTTTTTTTTCTTTTTTTTTTAAAGATTTTATTTATTTATTCATTTATCCCCCCCTTGCTGCTTGTGCTCGCTGGGTCAGCTAACCACACCGTGTGGGCGGGCTTGCCTTCACCAGGAGGCCCCGGGAACCGAACCCGGGGCCTCCCATATGGTAAACGGGAGCCCTACTGATTGAGCCACAGCCGCTTCCCCTGCTCCTTTTCTTTCTCTCTCCTTGCCTCTTCCTCTCATCTCTTTTCTCTTCCCCTCCATCCCTTCTTTTCTTGTCCTCTCTCACATCCACTGGTTTGCTCGCTTACCAGGCATGTGTTTTGAGTCCCACAGTGTGCCAGGCAGTGTCACAGGGACACTGGTCTCGAGGTGCTCAGCCTCCAGCAGGTGACGAGACGTGTTTGCGGTTGTATACAGTAGCCTATAAAAGTATATACAGTGGTTTATGGAATATACAGTAGTCTGCAGTTGTCTACAGTGGTCTGGGATTGTATACAGTAATCTGTAGTTGTATACAGTAGTCTGCGGAGAATATAGTAGCCTGTATTTGTATACAGGAGTCTGTGGAGAATACAGTAGTCTGCAGTTATATACAGTGGTCTGGGATTGTATGCAGTGGTCTGGGGTTGTATACAGTAGGCTGTGGTTGTATACAGCAGTCTGCGGTTGTATACAGTGGTCTGGGGTTGTATACAGTAGTTTTTGGTTGTACATGGTCATCTACAGTTGTATACAGTGGTCTGGGGTTGTATACAGTAGTCTGGAGAATACACTAGTCTGTAGTTGTATACAGTGGTCTGGGGTTGTATACAGTAGCCTGTGGTTGTTTATGGTCATCTACAGTTGTATACAGTGGTCTGGGGTTATATACAGTAGTCTGCAGTACTCAGGACCCTCAGAGAGGGGTGGCCTCTTAGAAGAGGTGCCCTTTGAGCCAGCCAGGGCTGGGGGCCTCGGTATGTGGGCATGGCAAGCCGGGCCCTCCAGGTCGGGGGGTGGAGGGACTGAGACCTCCGCGCGGTGTCTGGGAAGCCCCCAGCCCCTGGCTGGCCTGCTCCTCCCCTTCTGCTGGCACCACCGAGTGCTGGCTGCACCCAAGTGTCCGCCCTCCCCGGGCAGGAGGGAGCCGGAGAGAGAGCTGGAGAGGAGCTAGCCGGCAGCCCTGGCCTGCCATCGGCCTTGCTCCTGTTGCGCTCTGCACAAATCCCAGAGCATCGACACTTGGGCCGTCCAGAGGCAAATTCAAATTCCAGGGGGGCTCTTCAGCCTCCTGTGGGCTTTTCCTGCAGCGGCCTTGGGGAGGACATTCCTCGTGTGTCTTGGGGGATCCTGTGAGTGGGGATGTTGTTTGGCAGCCAGGCTGAGGCACCCAGCCTGCTCTGGTCCATCTTTTCAGGCTCCAGTTCTGGGTGAAGAGGCCAGCGATGGGGGAGGGGGCGCAGAGGTGAAAAAGAGCGAGAGGAGGAAGAGCCCAGTCCCCAGGAAGCCTTGAGGACGTGGTCACCTAGAAGGATGCGGAGACCAGGGACTCAGGTGTGGAGGCCCTGCTCGTGGGCAGCCCCCTCCCTTCTTCCTTTCTCCGCTACCCAGCAGGCAGGGGCCTGGAGGCCAGGCAGGGTCAGGGTCAGGGATCTCACCCCTCCTGAAAAGGCAGGCCCCGGCAAACCAGATGAAACCAAATGGAGAGTCACGTGTAGACGCGAAGAACCTGTCGCCCAAGTGCTGGGGGGCGGGGGTGGCTGGTGACGCTGGAGGCTGAGGGGGGCTCGGAGGAATGGTTTGACAGCTGTTGAGATTTCCAGGGTTTAATTTGACAACGAGCTAAGTGTGACTTCCCAGTGGGACTTGGCTGCCAAAAACGCCAACGCAGACCTGGGCCGAGTCAACAGAAAAACAGTGTTCACGGGGCCCGAGGGAGGGTCCCCGACAGCTCTGGCCTGCCCTGATCAGAGCGTGACCGGAGGGGAGTCCAGCTCTGGGCTGGCACGCCTAGGGACACAGAATGTGGCCAGAGGAGTGAGGCCGGGATGGAGAGGAATGGCGGGGCCACGGGACGCATTAGTGAGGATGGCATGCCGAGGCTCCCATCCGCATTCACGCAGGGACGCAAGGGCAGGTGGACGTCCTGAGACCTTCCGGAGCACGGGCACCCATGAAAGAACCATTTTGTCTCAAGCACCGTGCTTGGCATAAGAACTCTTTGATGAATGAATGAAAGCACTGATCTGGGGTATAAGTGAATGACTGAAAAATGGCAAAAGACCAACCTTAACAATCTGGAGAAAAAAAAAAACAAGCCAGTTCACGAGCCCAGCCTCTGGTTATGCTGCTGTGGCAAAGCTGTTCGCTTCCAGCCGGTGTCTTGATTACGGTGCTGAGCAGCAGGAGAGGTGCCGAGCGCCTCCCTGGAGGAAGGGGCATGCCTGCGGAGCTCGGGACGTTTCTATCTGAACATGGGTCAGAATTGCCCCTGTCAAGAGTCGCCCTAGAGCCTGGGAGCTTTCTTCACCATTCATTCATTCAGCAGACGTCTGTGGAGTGCGGACTGGGTGCCAGGCCCTATTCTCAATCCCAGAGCTTCAGCAGTGAACAAAAAGCCCCTGCCCTCCTGGAGCTTCTGTTCCCAACCACAAACCAATGTATGAAGATATGGAGATGTATACCATTAGGTAGTGATCAGTGAATGACAATTAACAAAGCAGGGGGCATGGGAGGGGGTGCGGAGGGAGGCTCACACCTGAACGGAGAGAGGGCGGGGTGAGGGGTGGTATCTGAGAGCAGAGGATTCTAGCAGGAGGAAGAGCTAGTGCAAAGGCCCTGAGGTGGGGTGAGTCTGGCATATTGGAGAAGCAACAAGGAGGCTGGAACAAGCAAAGGGGTGCAGGGACGGGGAGGAGGTCAGAGGTGATGGGCTCCAGGTCACATCAGCCCCGTTTGGACTTTGGCTGTTACTGAGTAAGACAGGAGTGTCTGGACATTTTTGAAGACATTCTGGGCATTTTAGTTGGCATGGTGTGGGAGGACTGGGTCGGAAGCAATTTTGTCTATGACCTTGGGGCCGGGGGCATCGGCAGCCTCCATCCCACGCTCACTCAGCCTTGCCGTTGCCCTTCCAGCTGAAGCCCTGGGCCTGGACCACATGGTCCCCGTCCCCTACAGGAAGATTGCTTGCGACCCAGAGGCCGTGGAGATAGTGGGCATCCCAGACAAGATCCCCTTCAAGCGCCCCTGCACTTACGGGGTCCCCAAGCTGAAGCGGATCCTGGAGGAGCGGCACAGCATCCACTTCATCATTAAGAGGTACAGGGTGGAATGTGGGTACCTGGGCTCGGGGTATCGGGGTGTCCGGGCTGGGCAGAGGGTGAGAGCAGGGACAGGGCAGGGTCTTGGGAAGGCAGTTGATGGGGCAGGGGTGGAGTGAAGGGGTTCTGTGACTTGACAGAGAGAATCCGACAGGACCAGGAGAGAATTCAGGCTCCTTACCAGCTATGTTGAGGAATGAATGGGCTTGGCCTGAGCTGGCACTCGGGAAGGGTTTTAGTGTCCCAGCCGCTAAAACAAACACCACCTGATGGGTTGGCCTGACAACAGGGATTGATTGGCTCACAGTTTCAGAGGCTAGAAGGCTTGCCTCCTCCTGGGATTGAAATCTTCTGCCTGGCTGGCAATCTTTGGGTTCTTTGGCTTTTCTGTCCCATGGCGATGTCCTCTCCTTTCTCTTCCGGGTTCCATGGACTTCCAGCTTCTGGCCACTCCCCATGGCTTTGCTCTCTGTGGCCTCCTTTTAAGGCCTCCAGCGATACGATGAAGATCCACCTTGATTGAGTTGGGCCACACCTTAACCAAAGTAACTGCATCAGAAGGTCTTATTGACACTGAGCTTCCACCCACAGGGATGGATTAAGATTAAGAACATGTTTTTGTGGGGTACAGAGCTCCCAGCCACCACAAGGAATTCTTACTAAGAGTTGTTTTCCTCCCTTAAGGAGACCTGAGGCCTTTGAACTTACCTGCCACCAGAGAGGGGCCCACCCAAGCTGGGCCATCCTCCCCCTGCCACACCTGGGCTGCCCTCCTTGCTGGTGGTTTGCCCCACCTTTCCTGCCCTCCAAGGCTGCCGTGTCCCTTGAAGCAGGTTTGGGCAGCTGGTAGAGGACAGAGCACAATGAGCTCCAGAGCTGTAGCCCCAGGGAACCCCAGGTGCCTGCTTGCTCTCATTCCCAGTCTTGTCTCCCCAACGCTGACAGATGGGCATCTGCCTTTGCAGCTATCCAACTCGCCACCAAGCCAGCACCAGCGTCTCCAGGCAACGCCCAGACTTCCTGGGATGCTTCCTCCTAAATGGTCAGAGACAGAGGGCTGGCCAGCGGCCATGCCGTCCAGCCCCCTGAATGGCACTGACCACCTCCCAGGCAGGTCCTTCCTACAGCTCCCTGAAGGCCCGCTTTGGGGGTGTTTGTAGACTCTTGCACCTGCTTGCTTATTTCTTGCCACTGGGCTGGAAGCCAGGACTGAGTCTTGTTCATTGCTGAGTTCCCAGCTCCTGGAACATTCCCTGGGGTATCAGAGTTGTCCAGTACGTATTTGTGAAATGGATGAACCAATGCTTGTCCAAGTTGAGTCCGTGTCTTCTGACTTCTTAGAGCTTAGGAGATAAACAGGGAAATGGGAGAGAGAAAAATGGGAAGTGGCTTCCAATTTAGGGTGGTCAGGGAGTCTCAGAGAGAAGGTGATGTTTAAGCCAGAGCTGGGAGGTTGAGAAGGGGGCTGCCCCACCTAGAGCTGGAGCAGAGGGTCTGGGCAGAGGGGTCGGCTTGCACTGCCAGCCCAGAAGTCCGATGGTCCAAGGAGGCAGGTCGGGGGCTAGAAGGGGGGTGGCCGCTGAGGGCTGGGAATTGCTCTGGGAGCAGTGGGAAATGACCTCTGCAGGGGGTTAGCAGGCATGTGCTGGGGGAGGGTGGTTTCTAGGAGACGAGCAGAGGCGACACCGGTCAGAAGGTCCTTGTGTCATCCATGTGAGCGGCGATGGGGGTAGAGGGAGAGAAGTGGTGGGATTTGGGGTATCTTAGGAGCTGACGGGGTGTGCTGGGGGATGGAATATGGGGGTGAGGAAGGAAGCGAGGAGGCAGGGAAGCCCCGCGTTTCTGTGTAGTGATTGGGGGAAGCAGGTCTTGGCGTAGGATGGTGAGTTTCTCCTTGGAGATGTTAAGTTGGGGGTGCTAGTAGGAGATGGAATTCTCCGGAAGCTGAGTTGAGATGTGGAAAGCTCAGAGGTCTGTATTAGAGATAAAAAATCCGGCATGGAAGCCAGTCACCTGGGCAGGAGTGACCTGGAGACGAACAGGGGGCCCTGGCCAAGCCTGGGGATCCCCAGGTTAGAGGCTGGGGAGAGGACAAGCAGGAACACCAGCAGAGGGGCCTGAGGAAGGGGGCCAGGGGGGACGGGTGGCAGTCAGGGGTCATGGGGGTGCACGAGCAGCTTCTCTTCTGAGCCTCAGTTTCTTCACCTCTAAAAGTGGTGACACCGATGCCTACCTTGCAGGTTTTTTCAAACACAAAGCGAAGTAGACCTAACCCACCTCACATGTAGTAGGTGCTTGATAAGCACGAATCCTTTTCCTTGACCCCTCTATCCTGAGGAAGGAGCAATTCAGAGTGCAGCTCTGAGACCCCGGGTTCAAATCCTGGCCCTCCCATTCCCTAGCTGTGTGGTCTTAGAGATGTTATTTGACTGTTCTGTGCCTCACTTTTCTCATCTGTAAAAGAAGGCAAATAATTGTTTGTGTCTCGTGGTCTTGAATGGAGGCTAAATGGCAGGCAAGGGGCTTTGATTAGTGCCTGCGCCCCACCCCCCGAGCCCTCGGTACATTTCCCCTCCCAGCCTTGACAGGGATCTGAGCTCATCCTGGCAGGAGCAGGATCTTGTCCTCTTTCTGTGTCAGGAGAAAAGCAGGCTTAGGAAGCAGGCAAGAGACAGTATCTCTGCCCACCATTGTGTCTCTGGGGTTTGAGGGGGGTGGTCAGGCACAGAGGAAAAGCCCCTTGACAAGGTCAGAGGGGCCACCTGCTGTTTGGTGGCCTCGGTCTCTCTGCCCCGAGTTGGGCCAAGCCCTGGAGCTAGAGGACCTGAGTTTACCTCTCAAGGGCAGAACTAAGGAAGAGCGTGAGGGGAAGAAGTATCTGGAGGGGATTCCAGAACCTGACTCTAGGGAGGACAGACAGCAACCCTTGATCGATGCCCATTGTTTAGACGGGCAGGTGATGAGACCGTCGGTCATGGCCTTGGAGCCACGTCCCCTCTTCCCCATCATCTCCTCCCAGCCCTCACTCCACCCAGGGAGCCGTGGGAGCCCTTGGCCCCGCCTCGGCCCCACCTCTCCAGTGCTCCCTGATAAAGCGTCCTGTAAATAGCAAGACCTCAGTGGGCGCTGGCACCCTCTCATTGTAGGGAGGGGCTGGCCTTGTGGGACCCAGATGTGTGTGGGCCTCAAGGAGTGATCTGGAACCAGGCCTGTTCCCGGGCCCCTCAAGAAGGAGGGAGGCCGTTCCAAGTGAGAACTGGAAGCCACGCTGCCCATGATCGGCTTTGCGGGGTCCGCTGGCCCCCTTGAGCAGCGCCTGGCCGACTGGGCTCCTTTCCTTTGTCTGACTTTAGGGACCATGGTCCTTCCCCTCGCCCAGTCTCTGCAGGCGCTCAGGCTCTCCTCCCAAACCTGCCGGGCACCACCCGGGCAGGGCTGGACGCAAACAGAAGCCCAGCAGCCCTGAGGCAGGTGGCCCCGTGGCCCCAGCCCACCCTCACGGACCTTTTTTCTCCCCCCTACATTATTTTTTTTTAACAAATCAATTTTACTGATACATATTAATAAGCATACAATTCATCCAAAATGTACAATCAATGGTATTTGGTATAGTCACGTAATTGTGCATTCATCACTTCAATCATTATTAGACCGTTTTCATTATTTCAATAATAATAATAAACTAACTGGAAACTTCTCCACCCCTCAATCTCGCTATGCTTCCCCTGCTGTACATAGCTGCTATTTCTGGCTCTTCTTGCACAATTATTTATTCTTTTTTTTTTTTTTTTTTTTTTTACCGGGAGGTACTGGGGATTGAACCCCGGTCTCTCCATATGGTAGACGGACACCGAACCTCTTGAGCCACATCCGTTTCCCCCCCGGCACAATTATTTATTTATTAAGCAGTTTTATTGAGATATATTCATGTATCATATATTCATATCCAAAGTGTATAATCAGTGGGTTTTAGTATAATCATAATGTTGTACATTCATCACCTCAAAAAAATGTTAGAGCAATTCCATTATTCCAAAAAGAAACTCTCCACACCCCTTAGCAGTCCTTCCCCAGCCCTGCTTAACCACTGATAGAACTTCATCTCTATGAATTGACTTTTATTTACGTTTTGTATAAATGGAATCATACAAGATGTGACCCTTTGTGTCTGATTTCCTTCACTTAGCATAATGGTTTTTTGGTCTGATATTAACATCTTATAGTGTTAACATACATTTGTTCAATTTCAAAGAAATTGACCCTCACTGGCCTTTACTCCAGAGCTTCCCGGTCTCTCCCTGGTGACTCAATGGCCCCTGCCTGGCCCCTGCGCCCCCAGCCTCCCTCCCCCCAGGAGCAGCGCTCCGGTGGTTCCAGGCCGGTCCGCCTCCTACCCTTGCCTCACCCGGCCTTGCTTGGGCCAAGTGGAGCCACCGGAAGCCCTAGTTGGCCCTGCCCACCCCCCATCCCCCGTCCCTGTCCCTGTCCCCTGCGCCTTCTGGAAAGCCTCTCTGCCATCTAACGCGAGCCCTCCAAGCCCCTGTCTCTGGAGTCTGCCCTATCCCTGCCCCAGGGAAGGGTGACTGGTCCCTACTGGGGACCCCTGGGCTTCTGAGACCATGTGAAGGGCCCCCAGTGTCATCCTGCTGTGACCTGCAAGACACTTCTTGGGAACAGGGATTATCCCTGCCCTAGCTCTGGGTGAAAGCCTCCAGGGGTACCGATGGGTCCCTCCCAGGGGGTCCGCTGTGACCAAGGGGAGCTTGGGGTGGAAGAGGCCTCAGGGTGCCTTGGTGACCAGGTGGGACCCTCTAGGACCGCCGGGTGCTGGCCGAGCCTTTAGTGGCCATGGAGAAATGATTTGGGGTGCCACCTTCCTGGGCTGGCTGCCCCTCAGCACAGGCACCAGGGGCTGGAGCTGAGGGGGGAGGTGGAGGCCTAGAGGCCTGGAGGCCGTTCCCCTGAGCCCAGGGCCCTGCGGCCTGCAGTTCTCACCCGTCTCTCCTCTCTCCCCAGGATGTTTGATGAGCGAATTTTCACAGGTATGTGTGGGCATTCTGAAGCTCACCTCTGTCACCTTCCCGGGACTGGCCGGGAGGGTGTGGCCCCCACCAGCGTGTGTGCGAGCCTGGGTTCTGGGAGGGCAGCTCCACTCTCTTTCCTCCCTCTGCTCCTGTGGGGGGGTACTGTGAGCCACACGGGACTGTTGGGACAACCCCTGGCCTGGGGCCGCCCTGGGCGGAGAGAACTGAAGCTCTAGCAGCTGAGCTCCAGCAGGCCTGGTTTCTTCTGCGCCCTTAGCATCTTTCATAGGCCCCAGAAGGAAGCTTTGTTCTCAGCCTCAGGGGGCCGTTCACCTCTCACTGGGTCACAGCCCAAAGAGCTTTCTGGGCCCCAGTGCTGGCCCTGCCCCCAGCCGCCTCATGACTCTGGGCAGGGTCCTGTGGGCCTCAGTTCCTCATCTGTGAAATGGAGGTGATGAGAGCACTTCCCTTCCGGGTCCTGGGATAAATGAAGGAGAGAATGCTCTACAGTCTTGAGGGGCTCGGCCTTTTTCCCAGCTGCACTGTTAGAGGTCCCGACAACCATTCCCGCCTGCTTGCGCCTCCCTCCCCCACCCTCCCACCTTCCCCTGCCCTCCCTCCTCCCAGGTCCCACACCCTTCTTCCAGGGGAGGCATTGCTCTCCCCAGCCTGATCCTGGCTGCTGGCAGCTGGACCACAAGAAGGAGGGCAGAGGTGCCGCCCAGGTGCCCCCACAAGCAAGAGAAGGCCAGAGAGCCTGCGTCCTGACCTCCCCTCCCATTTTGCCACCCAGGGAACAAGTTTACCAAAGACCCCACGAAGCTGGAGCCAGCCAGCCCACCAGAGGACACCGCTGCTGAGGTCTCCCGTGCCGCTGCCCTAGACCTGGCCAGGACTGCTCGGTGAGGACCCCCAGCTCCAGGCTCACGGCCAGCCCACCTGGGCAGAGGCAGGGTCGGTGCCCACAGTGTTGCCTGCCAGGAGGAGGCAAGGCCTAGGGCTGGGGGGGGCGCGGGGCCCTGCCCCTCCCACCCCCCACCTACCACCCCTACAGCCTGCACACGCACACATTATCATGCACAGACACGTACCACTACACACGCCTTCACACAAATCCCCACGTGCACGCATCATCACATATAGACACGCAACACATGCACTCCTTATCACACACACACCTCATTGCACATGCACAGACACTTGCACACATGCGTATGCTCGACAGGCTACTGACCCCTACCGTGCCAGGGAGAATCCTGAAGGAGAACAGGGAGACTCCACCTTCCTTCAACCTGGAGAACTCCTGGTCACCCACTTTGGGTTGTACCGTGGGTGTTGCCTCCCCTCAGAAGCCTTCCAGAAACCACCAGACTAGGTCAGGCACCTCCTGGGTGCCCAGCAGGCCTTGCACCCAGCACAAACCTGGCTACTGTCCACCAGAGACCGTCCAGCTGGGCCTCCCCCTGCAGTACTCCATGAGAGGGAGGAGGGAATTCGCTGGATCATTCCATCCAGGGGCCCTGCCCGGCCTCACTCCCCAGGCCTCCCTTCTCAGGCACTGACCAGGAGATGGCGCCCTGGGAATTTCACTTGGGGGGCAGGGGCGAGCATGGCGGATCCAGGGCAGGCGTGGTCAGCTGTGGGTTCTGGATTGGGCAGCTGCCGTGGACCCCTGACCACACCCAGAGAGGGCAAGGCTGGGGCTGAGGCCGTGTCCTTCCCGCAGGTCAGAAAAAGGCGGCGTCTTGGAAGACTGCGGGCCAGGTGAGAAGGGTCAGGGACCGGGAGGGTGGCTGCCGGCCCCACTCAGCAGCCCCTGGGGGTAGCCTGGCTCTGACTGACCGTGAGCCTGGAGTACTAGTGGATCTCTCTGTCCCCTCCGTCCCCCTGACCTTACACCCCTGAGGTGCAGAGCACGCTGGCAGCTCCCTGGGGCCCGGGAGGGGTGGGTGGGACTAGGGAGCAGTCAGGAGACCGGGGTTCTGGCTCCTTTGGTGAATCCTGCTGTGTCTACGGACAAGCCTCCGCTGCCAGGTCTGTAAATGGGAGACCCCAGGACTGGATTGATGAACCCCGAGCACCCGCCTGGCCCTCTGTCCCTGGTTTGGGCAGCAGCTTTGGGGCTGACATGGCTTTTCCTGGATGCTCACTCATAAGTCACTAGCACGGGGATGTTCTGTAACAAGTTGCGCTCTCTGGCCAAGAAGCTCATGCCCAAACTTGACCTTAACGCTCATTTCCTTCTGGCAGGAACCTCTGGGGAGCTGGGTGGGCTGAGGCCAATCAAAATTGAGCCGGAGGATCTGGACATCATTCAGGTCACCATCCCAGGTGAGGGACCGCCTGAATCTCCCAGACCCGCTGGGACCCTGTGCCCCCTGCAGGGCTGTCTTCTAGGGGCCTGCCCCAGCCTAGAGGAGGCCTGTAGCTGCAGTTTCTCTAGTTTGCTTCTGAAATAACAGGAGCGTGCTTTCTCCAGGCACACCTGCCGTCTCTGACCTAAAGGAGGCCCCCTCTTTCACACACCGCCCCCACCCCCAGCCTGCACATCTCTGGCCTGCCTTCCCTGGGATTTGAGAGGCAGGCAGGAGAAGAAGAAAAAAGCATTGGAGTAAGAGGATCTGGGTTTGATTCCAGGTTCTGTAACACTGCCCCCTCGCCCAGACTCAAGTTTCCACATCTGTAAAGAGGGGGTGAACTTGGCCCCTGGAGGCTGAGCCAAAGGGTAATCATCGGGGTCCCTGCAGGGCTCCGCGCCCCCCAGGCTCCTGCCTGGCCTTTGGAGCAGCCACCCCCAAGGCCTGCTCTCCCAGAGTTCCAAAGCACAGCTTCCTTTAGGGGGCCTGGTAGGTGGGCTGGGCTGGGGGCCCCCTGAGGATTCTCAGCCCCTGAGGATGTGCTTGTCACTTGGAGTTTTATCTCCAGACCCTTCACCAAGCTCTGAGGAAATGATGGACTCGATGCCTGGACATCTGCCCTCGGAGGATTCTGGTTATGGGATGGAGATGTTGACTGGTAAGGAAAGGGCTGGGGCTGCCAGGGCTGGGGGTCCCCTCCCTGGGGAGCAGCAAGGAGAGGCTTTTCCTGGTACTGACTGCCCCTGTTGAAGGAAACCCAATGTATGCCTGTCCCCCTCACTTTGCAGTCCCCGCCCAGCCTGGGTTCCATCCAGAAGAGTTAAAATTGGACTTGAGGAATAGTGAGTCTGGTTACCATGTCTTTCCCAGGAGCCTTGTATTTGCATTCACTCATTCATTCATTCAACAAGTATTTATTGAACACCTACTATGTACCATCTGGAGTAAGATGGTGGAAACAGAGCAGTACACAAAACAGAATTTCTTCTTCTCATGGGGCTGACATCCTGGTGAGGGGGTGATAGGTGTGAGCAAATAAGTAAAATATACAGATTGTCCGGTAGTGGTGGCAAGTGCCATGGAGGTACACAAAGCAGGGAGGGAGAGTGGTGATGGGGCGGCAGGGGGAGGTTATTATAGGATTTGGGTGGTCAGATAGGACCTTAATGAGAAAGTATCATTTGAGCAAAGATCTGAACCTGGAAGATTCTGGGGAAAAGAGCTTTCAGGCAGAGGAAACAGCCAGTGCAAAGGCTCTGAGGTGCAACTAGCCCTAGCATGTCCAAGGAACAGTGAGCAGGTGGCTGGAGCAGAGATGGGTAGTGGGTAGAAGGGGAGGTCAGAGAGGTGACAGGGAGAGGGACATTTTAACAGGGTTTACTCTGACTGCAGAGTTGAGAATAGAATGCAGAGGGTTGGAGTCAAAGACAAAAAGAGATTAACTGCAGTGATCTGGGCAGGAAGAGTGGTTGGACAGGTAGATAGCAGGGGAGGGAGGGTTGGGTTCTAGAGGTTTTGTTGTTGTTTTTAACTTTTCACTTTGGGAATTTTCAAAAACACACACAATTGGAAAGAATAGTTTAATGAATCCCACGTACCCAACTCTGAGCTCCAAAACTTATCGATAGATAGGTAATGAAAATAAAAATTCTAATAGGGTATTTAAACCTTTTTTTAAAAGGAATCATTATAACTAAAAGCAGCATGTAAATTATAGGACAGGAAGTTCAGGAATATGGCAGAAATTGACGTGAGTCCTCGAATGACTCAAGTGTGAAAAGTTCTGTAATAAGTAATGCAGAGTCTGAGCGAGAAAGTGCCGGCGTTTGTTTCCTCGTATGTGTGTTTGTACACAGGTGTCCTGTGCAGGTTTGGGAGTGGGCTTGGAGGCATTGCTGAAAGACCCCAGACAAAAGTGTAGTATGGAGCCTTACAAATGAACACTGCAAAGGGATCTCAAAAACATAAAATGTGGTTGACAAAGCATGTACAGAAGATATGGACAATATAGCTTTTATCTAAATGTTGAAACATGAACACAGTATTGCATGGTGAGAGGGAGATGGACATATATATTATAGTAAAGGTGTAAAAACCTGGACTGGAAGGCTGCCCACTGCTCAGTAGAAGAAGCTTCTGAGGAATAAACAGGAAATGAACAAAGGAGACTCGGCTTTTTAGTGTTTTATCTACGGTATTAAAAACATCAGATGCAAGTATGACACAATGCTAACATATGTTTATGCTGGGTGGCAGGTACGTGGGTGTTATAATATTCTCTGTGCTACTTTTATAGACATTTAAAAATTTTTCCCCTACCAAAAAAAAAAAACAGCAAATGACTGAAAAATAAATAAGAGGGTTTCCTGCGGCCCAGGCAGGTATGCAGTGTTAAGTGATGACAAGGTGAAGGCAGAGTATTCATCTTCTTTGTTTCAAAGGGTCTGTGGAGCTGCTTTGGCTACGTTTAGAGCCCCAGGCTCTCATGAGTTGAATCCCAGGGCAGATAAAAGCAGCTAAGAACTGCTGTCCATGATTCTTGCACTGTCATGGCCTGTGAAAGATGAGCCTGACTTTGGAAAACACACTGAGAAATGACGGTTGCCACAAATTGCAAACTGGTAGGCCCTGCATCAGCCCTGGCCAAAAGTTCTCGAAGAGGTTTCCCACACAGAGGACTGGGAGCAATTAGAAGGGACCCGGGGGTGGAGGGCATTCATTAGGAGTGAGCTGGCTCCTAGGGTAACAGGATCTGTGGGAAGCTGGGGGAGCAGGCACTGCAGGGGGCCCAGCTTCCAGCTGGGGGGCGTCTGGCAGGGGGTCCTGGAGGGCTCTCGTGTTTGTCAGTTAGTTGGGTAAAGAAACCCAAGGCAGTGAGATTATGCAATTTGCAGATGCCTTGGAAAGGAGCAGGCAGCGCACCCAGGAGTTAGTTCCGCCATGTGGCCTCGATGGACCATCAGGCTGAAATCAGTGAGAGAAATTACCTGCTCGGGCTGTGCTGCAGGTTGTGTTTCCAGGGGAGCAGACACTGAGGTGCAGTTTAATGTGTGAGGTGCTTCCTGGGGGCCACCCTGGGGATCGGCTCCTGAGTAAGGTTGGGGATAGAAGCATGCGTGGGGAGAAGCCGTGTCCTGATGCTCATCCAGAGAGAGCCCCGGCCAGCCCCCCGGGGAGCCCGGCAGCCAGAACAGCCCCTTAGAGTTGTTCCGAGTTGAACTGAAGTGGCCAAGCCCTTATAGGCCCCTGGGTCAGTCGTGGGATGTGCGTGACCCAGAGGACATGACCTTGGCCAAGGCAGCTCTCTGTGGCAGTGCAGTCCTAACGGGGTGGCCGCTGGAGGCTGTCTGCTGGCCACACTCCCCCTGCTGCTGGGGCAACGAGGTCTGGGAGGGGTACCTGGGCAGCATGTCCCAGTGCCCATCACGGCGTGAATAAACGATTGGCTTAAGAGAAAGGAAGGGAGGATTGGAACCAAAGGGCATCTCTTGCACCTTTTTATTGGTCAGAACTTTTGTCGAGCATATGAGGAAACGGGTGTTCTCATATGGTGCTGGTAAGAATGCAAGTTGGTAAATGACTTTTTAAAGCCATTTGTTACAGCCATGAAAACGTGCATCCCCCGGTAGCTCCAGGAAGCCAGCCCTAGGAGATAATCTGAAATACGGGCAGTGTTTGCTGCACAAAAGAATTCACAACGGTGTTAACGATGACGGGGAAATTGGAAATAGCTACCCAGTTCTCATGAGACCATTAACTGCATCCTCCTGGTGGACTATTACGGAGCCATTGAACATGGGCAGCAAGGGAGAAACCTTAAGCAAATGGCGGAAAACTGGTTGTAGGGAGCGGATGTGGCTCAAGCAATTGAGCTTCCGCCTCCCACATGGGAGGTTCTGGGTTCGGTTCCTGGTACCTCCTGAAAAAAAACAAACAAACAGACAAAAGGACCAACTCAGGGAAGCCGATGTGGCTCAGTGGTTGAGCACCATCTTTCCACATATGAGGTCCTGGGTTCAATCCCCAGCCCCTGGTACCTCAAAAAAAAAAAAAAAAAAAACTGGTTGCACTCTGCTTACAACTACTATGTTAAAAACAATCACTGGGGGGAAACTGAAAGGAAATGCTGAAACAGTAACTCTCTTAGGTAAAGTGTTTTTTTATCCTAAATCTGTTATGATACGCTTTTAATACTTTGGCACAGGTTGGGCATGACCACATTTGACAGCAATTTGTGGTGAAATTATCTGGGGAGTTCAATGGAACAAATCGTCTGGACATGTGGCTGCATTAACAGAGGTATTAGAGAAGACTGTAGGAGGTGAACATTCACCTTGACCCAACACTTGCAGCCAGAGGCCAAGCGGCCCTGAGAGGAAGCAGCTGGGGCTGGTGGACAAGCACTGTCCCATTTCTGCCAGAAAGGTTTCTCCCCTTGATGTGACAGAACAGTATACTGAGGCTCAGCCTAGCCAGTCCACCTCCCCACAACCACATAGCTGAGGCAGAGCCAGGGCTGGAAGCCAGGTTTGCCAAGTCCCCGCCCAGGGCTCTTAATAAGCCACGTCACTCAAAACCGATGAATTCTGAAAACTGTGAGGTTGTCAGGACTATGTGGATTAGAGCTTTCTGTGTGCGTGGCCTTTTCTATTTACAGAGACAGTACGTGTGCTTTGGAAAAGCAGTTAGGCACAGAGAAGCATGCAACACGTAAAGTGAAAGTCCCTGTGCCCCCCTCCTTGAGTACAACAGTTTGGTGCCTGCCTTTCCTGTGTCTTTTTTCTGCACCTGTGCTAATGTGCGTTATCACTGTTTTTCACAATTTGTCCCTTATTTTCCCACGTGGTGCTTTGGACATCTTCTGCTGCTGCGTGGTATTGGTTGTGTAATCGATCCTTTATTTAGGTTGTCTCCAGTTTCCCACTGTTGAAAGCAGTGGAGCAGTGAGCATGTGGATGTCTTAGGTCAGGGGAATTAGTCCAGCCCTCTGAGCCTGGATAGGGAAGCAGGCAAGTTCCCCCTATTTGGACTTTGGGCTCTACTCCCCCCCAAGTGCATGGATGGTCTCCCGCTGCCTTTGAAAAGGCCCCCAGGAATGGACTCAGCTTCCTGCTGTCTCGGGGACCCACAGCAAAGCCAGTGCAGAAGCCCCTGCGTGGACAAGGGTTGGTGACATACAGACCCCCAAGGTGGGCCCCCGTGGGTGGTCCGTGGTTCACCTCCTTCCTCCTGCTTCGCTCTCCCTAAGTATTTGCTTCTGCCCATGTGTCCTAGGAGGTGACTGCCACCACATGAACAGCTTGGTGATGGGGACAGACTCCCTGGTCCATTCTCTCTCTCTGTCCTCACAGGCCCCCCTGTTGACTTAGTCAGCACTCCAGGGTGTGACACCTGGCAGCGTCCTTCACCACAGGACAGACGCAGCCACCCGTCACTCTGTGTCACATGTAGGCCCCTCTTATCCCTTCTGCCCACTGTGTCCCCACCAGACTCATCTCTTCCTGTCTATCCCTCTGTCCATCCACAAATGGCAAGAATATGGTTTCTTAGAAGTGGATATAGCTCAAGTGGTTGAGCACCTGCTTCCCATGTACGAGGTCCCGGGCTCGATCCCCAGTACCTCTTAAAAACAAATGAAAAAACCAACTGCCATTGGGGAGCAGATGTGGCTCAGTGGTTGAGTGCCTGCTTCCCATGTATGAGGTCCTGGGTTCAATCCCAGGTACCTCCTAAAAATTAAAAAATGTGTTTTTTTATTTTTGGAAGTGGACCCTGAGATGAAGATATGCATGTGATTAGATGGTTTGGGAGGTGATCCCAGGGAATACCAGTAAGGAGTGAGAAGTGAGACAGGGGCAGTGAAGGGCACATTGTCAAGCCAAGAACAACCGAGCTGAGTCCCGTTGAGGAACTCTTGAAGCCAATGTAGATCACACACCTGTTAGCTGAGCTGAGTGGCGAGGGAGCTGGGATGTTGATCCACCAAATCCCTCTCCTTTGTTGGTCGGGAGCTGTTTCAGGGACATTAGCCCCCCCCCCCCCAGCACTTGTTTTTCTTCAGCTCCTGCAGCCAAATAGAGCCTTCAGTAGAGTCGGGGCAGTGTCCACCAACTACAGACTAGGCCTAAAGCTCAGGACTGGGCCTCCATGTTTTCATGCCAGTGGCTGAGCATAGAACCTTCCAGCACATTCTGGACTAAGCCCCAAGGCTCAGACGTGTCAGTTGACCCCAGGAGCGGGCTCACCTTCCCTCGACCCACTGATGCTTCCAGGGTCAGCCCCTTTCCTTCCGGGTCTCGGTGCCACCTGGGACCAGCACCCAGATGCTCTGCAAACCTCACCCCCAAGTTCCCTCTTCATGAGCTGGTGGAACAGACCTGAGGTCCATCCAGCCCAGCCACCTGCCAGCTGCGGGTTGTGGGCAGACGCAGGGCCGTGGGAGCCTTCCTCCTGCACCTGGAAGCACCTGGCCACGGAAGGCCAAAGAGTGCTTCCTAAATCGCAGCTCCCATCCTGCCGTTTCTCTTTAAAATCCCTCCGT
Source organism: Tolypeutes matacus (assembly GCA_026826555.1). Classification (NCBI taxonomy): domain Eukaryota; kingdom Metazoa; phylum Chordata; class Mammalia; order Cingulata; family Chlamyphoridae; genus Tolypeutes; species Tolypeutes matacus. The sequence goes on from JAKSZT010017954.1 coordinate 3,790,985, forward strand.
GGAGGCTTCCAGCCCTGCGGTAAAGGGCTGGCCGCTTAGCAAAGCCTTCGTCCTGCCGTGGTCAGGCCACAGAGACCCCACTCTCCCCCCAGCCCCCCTCCCAGCTCCACCCTTGCACCTTGTCCTCCAGCCAGAACCCGTCTCCGAATTGCCACCCCTGCCACACTGCCCCTCCCTGCCCGTGCTCCTACTGGCTCTGCCAGGAGCACCTCTCTGTCGCCTACGGCCATCAAACACTCCAAGACCACCCCCGGGCGCCCACAGCCGCCAGCATCATTGCGCCTTGTCCTGTTCACGTGCATCTAGACACAAGCTCCAGTCCGTGGCTGTACTCTGTCCAAGGCCAACGCCACTTCTCCTGAGAGACCCCCCAAACCCCTGACCCAGCATTGCTCTGCGCCCCTACCTGCCTCTCCATCTCCCCACCCGGCTCTGCTTTTCTTCACGGCATCCCCACCGGCAAGCGTCGTCTGTATGGTCTGACATCACACAGGAGGTCAGGACTTGGTCTCATTCCCCGCTGGGTGCTTGGTACATAAAAGGAAGGGCTGGTGCCCAGGTGGTGCCCTCAGATGCTGTGGGACGCGTGATCTTGGAGCCTGCCCACTCCGGGTGCGTGGAGCCGAGGGTGGAGCACCTGCAAGCCATGGGGTCTCCGTCTCGGGGTCGCCATGCCCTGCCCGAGTCGGGGCCCGCCGGCCTGCTGTTCCCCACCCGCCTGGTCCGACTCGGGCAGCACAGAGCCCAGCAGATGATGACCGTGGCTTTCTGGCACCCCCAATCTCTTTCAGACAAAGGCTCTGGCGAGGACTTGCGGCCCGAGGAGAGGCCCATGGAGGGTGAGTGCTGTATACCTGCTCCGTTCCACCCACCCCAGCCCTCCCTGCTACCTCTGGTCTCCTCTCTGAGTCTCTTACTTTGCCCCACCCCTCTCTCCATCACCCCAGTGGGGGTAGGGGTCCTGGGGGCTACCTGAGGTGGGAGGGAGGTATGGAGACTTGCTTACCTGGTCAGAGGTATAAGCAGCTCCCTCTGGTAAGGGAAATTGTGAGGCTTTGTTTTTTTTGTTTGTTTATTTTATGTATGTCTTGCATCTTTCCACGAAGGTTTTAAGGCTGCTGTCAGAGTCTAGTCTTCCTGAGCAAGTAGGATATAGGCCTGAAAGCACAGAATGGGCTTTATGTCCTAGGAAGAGACCCAGAAATACTGTTCATTCCCTGTCCGCTGAGAAGGGGTAGGACAGGAAGGGAAGTCAAGGTGGGGACGGATCTGTTTCAGCTCCGGAATATCTGCCCCTAGGATGGGATGAGTGGACATCAGAGGAGAGAAGTGTCACCAGCCTAGCAGGGCACCATGCAGTATTAACAAAGGTCTACTGCCACTTGGTGGCAGCATACTCAGTTTGCAGGCCTAGTTACTAGTTAACAGTCACTTACTGAGCTGATCTTGAACGACACTCACCTAGAAAGGCCCACAGTTGTTCCTAGGCTGCAGAACCTTCCAGATCTTCACTTAGGTCTGATGGTGCCTTAGACCTGATTTCACAGGTAGGCATCTGGGCCCAGGAATTGTGAACCCATCTGGGGATGCTGTTTCCAAGGGAATACAGGTTACCTACCACCACCACCCTGGCCTCCCCCATTCCAAGGTCCTACCACACGGGTGTCCTTGGTGCCAGCAAAGCGGGCACGTGAGCCAAGAAGCAGGGTACCGCTGTCACTGGGAGGCTCAGCAAACTGCTCTTTGCCTTCCAGACAGCCATGGTGACGCCATCCGGCCCCTGCGGAAGCAGGTGGAGCTGCTCTTCAACACGCGATACGGTGAGCAGGGTGCTGGACGGGGGTCAGGGGTGCCTGGGCCCTCCCCCCAGCTGCCCTATTTTCAGAAGGTCTTGGGGCTCCACCCCCCCCATCCCAGCTGCTCCCTGCACAGGGCTGAGGGGAGGGGGAATGCAAGGGACTGGGGCCCACCAGGGTGGCAGGGTGACAGGTGCCTGGGGGCCTATTCCCCCCAGAGGATCCCCCCTCCCCGAAACACCCAGCCTCTTTGGCCACCATGCTCACACTCACTCTCGCACTCATGCACACTCACTTGCACACTCACAGTGTTTCCACCTCAGATTGGAGAGGCCGTTCCTTGCCCTTCAGCAATACTGACCCACTGGCCTCACAGAACCGTCATTCCAGATCCTTCAGGAGGACTCGTGGCGAGCCCTTCCCCCACCCCCAGAGTCCCACAAAGAGGAAGGAGGCAGGGCAGAGGCTCCTCTATTAAGAGGACAGTTTGCCAGGCATTGGGCCCAGTTCACACACGTTCTCTGCTCCCACCTCCCCAAACCCCTGTGTCCTGTTTTACAATCGAGGGCACACGAGACTGGGGGAAGTGATGTAGCTTGTCCGAGGCCCCCCAAGTCCCGAGTGGTGGAGCCTGGCCCAGCGTTCCAATCTGTTCTAAACAAGCCGTGCTGCTGGGTCACGCCGTGGGCTTTGGGGGTCATTCACGGTCGGGGGTCCCTCTGGAGGGCCCCCCTGGCAGCACGGGGACAAGTGGGCTTGAGTGGAGCTGACGCCAAATCTCACCAGGTGCGCTGCTTTGGCGTGAGGGCGGTGGCCCGAGCGTGGACTTCGGGGTCACGCCGACTTGGGTTCACCTCCCCCACTCTGCTGCTTTGTGGCCACGAGACCTCGGACGAGTTGCTTCCCCTCTGAGCTTCCGGTCCCTTCCTGCAGACCGGGGGTAACAGTGCTCCCCTCTTGGGAAGGTGGGGAGGCCTCAACCAAGTGCACAGACACAAGGCAGGGGTGGAGGCGCGTGGCCCTACAGCAGCCGTGTCTCCGCAGCCAAGGCCATTGGCATCTCGGAGCCCGTCAAGGTCCCCTACTCCAAGTTCCTGATGTACCCAGAGGAGCTGTTTGTGGTGGGGCTGCCGGAAGGCATCTCCCTCCGCAGGCCCAACTGCTTCGGGATCGCCAAGCTCCGGAAGATCCTGGAGGCCAGCAACAGCATCCAGTTTGTCATCAAGAGGTAAGGCCGGGCCAGGTCCAGAGCAGACACCCCCAGGTGTGCCCAGGAGCAGCACCGAATGGCCTTCTCTCTCGATGGATGGGGCCTGGCTGCAGCTGGGCAGGCACGAGGTTGCCCAGGCCCTGCCCTGCTAGACCCAAGGCAACCAGACCGGCTCCTGCTCGGTCCCAGGAGAGCAGTCCCAGTTTGCCCGGATGTAGACTGGGAATCTGCCCCCCGGCTTGCTCTCCTGGATTGTTCTGAGCATATCCTGGGCAGGTCTATTAGCACCCAGGCATCAGGACACGGCTATGAGCAATGCCCTTTGGTCCAGGATTGGAAGAGCAGGTGGTGACTTTTCCGGGTCCTTTCTGTCTCCTCGGGTGTCTGGCTCATCTTTGCCAGTGAGAACCCAGTGGCCCTCCAGCTTATCCAGTCCATCTGCCCAACTTGGATAAATAGTCCCTGTGGTTAAAAAAAAAACAGAAGGTGGGGAATCTGAAGTTCCCGTGTCACGCTTTACAGAAGTCTCTTTTGTGTTTGTTGCTTCCACGTGTTGTAACTTTGTACAAATTTATATTCATTTTGGCTGAAAGTAGTGAGAAAACAGAGACCCCTAAGGCTTTGTTCCCCTAGGGAGGTGAAGGGCCCCCACATTGGGAGACTCGTAGGGTCCTGCCCCCCGCCCCAGGGTGGCAGGCTGGTGATGGGGCCCGCCCGACGGGGAGCTCTTCTTTGGGGCCTGTTTTGCACCAGGAGAAGCAGAGGGCGGTACTCGTGGAGGCACAAACACTGGATATTTTGTTCCTTCGCTCAACAAATGCATGTTTAGCATCCACCACCTCACCCTCGATGAGTCACTGACCTCACCGAATGAAATCACAACATGATGTCAGGTAGAGATAAATGCTGCAAAGGAGGGGCCCGAGAGGGGGAGGAGGTGGTCAGGAGGACCTCTAAGGTGGTGACCTTTGACAGAGACCTAATGAAGCGAGCAAGCCATGAAGAGAGCTGGCAGAGGAGTGTTCTAAGCAGAGGGAGCTGCAGGTGCAAAGGTCCTGAGGCAGGCCATGCTTAAGATTACTCTAGCTGTGGAGTAGAGGGTGATCTGGGGCGTGCAGGCAGGGGCAGAAGGAGGGACCAGCAAGGAGGCTTACCTCTGGCTCAAGGGAGAGCGGTGGCAAAAAGCTGTTGGGTTCAGGCAATATCCTGAAGACTGGGCTGCAGAATTGTCTGGTGTATTGGATGTGGGGGGTAAGAGAAAGAGAGTCCAGGGGCAACTGGGGTGACAGGCAGGCTGTTTTCGGAGAGGAAGAAGATGCAGGAGGTCATACCCAGAGTCCCAAGTGGAGTCTGGCCTGTGTTATGTGTGAGGTGCCCAGGGCCTTCTGGGGAGAAATGGCTGGTAGAGGGTCAGACACATGGACCCGGTGCTCGGGGGAGAGGTCGGGGCGGAGACAGAACGTTGGGAACCCTCGACATTTAGAGGGACAGAAAATGCTCATCCATCAGCTCAGCTGAGGCCCAGAAACACCTGTGTGGCTCGAAGGTTAGGCACAGCCAGCCAGCAGATTCTCAAGAACGGATCTTTTTTTTTATCGTTTACCTGCAGAGACAGCTGCCACCTTGGGCTCACGGGGATTTTTTTAAAGCCACTTGATATTTAGAAAGGGAGGCAGATTAGCCCAGTGGCTCCAATCATTGCACGCGAGCCGTCACCTGGGTGTTAAACTTCATGGGGTGGCTGGAGGGAAAGTGGTGCATGTCAGAGGTTTAGCACTCACCCAATAGGTGTGCAAAAGAGGTGTTGGTTTAAAGTTGGTTTCCTGAGGGTTAATTTGCATGTGGTAAAATGCTCCCTTTCAAAATGTACAGCCCTTTGAGTTTTGACCAACTCACACAGCTGTGTGCCCTGCCCCCCCCATGGTCAAGACACTGGCCAGCTCCTTCACCCCCAAAGCCTCCCTGCAGCCCCTTTGTCAGCAGCCCCTCCCCCAGCCCCTGGCAACCAGGGATCCATTTTCTGCCCTTTCCAGAAAGTCCTATAAATGGAATCATACAGTTTGCAGCCCTTGCATCTGGCTTCTTTCACTGAGCGTGATGCTTTGGGGAGTCATCCATGTGGTGGCCGAAATGAGGAGTCCGTACCCTGAAAACTATCGATTTTAAAAGGTTGGATTTAACTCATTCAAAAATATTTCTTTTGTTGTTATTCCTCGTTTTTAAAATTAGAAAAAAAAAAATTAAGCAAAAAATAACCCCTTGTCTCTTTAATCTTGCTTTTAAAAAGGATAAATCTTTGGGCTGATGAAAATTTTCTGGAATTAGATGGTGGTGAGGGTTGCACAACGTTGTGAAAACATTAAAAGCCACTGATTTATGCTCTTTAAAGGTACGACTTTTAAGGCATATGAATTATATCTCAATAAAACTGGTGTTACATATATATATACCCCCCCCCTTAACAATAAATCAGACTGGCAAATACCTGGCCCACATACCGTCTGCCCTCTCCTTTTCACTCCTGGGCAGACATCACTAATCAATTGAAACTCTTTCCACCTGAACCTGGACTTGACCTTAACATCAGCCACTACAATCAAGTAGGCACAAAATCAAATGAAACTTCTTCATTCCTTGTTCAAAGAACGTTCTTGACCCACGTCCTTGAAGTTGTATGTGAAATTTTCATGTTCTTTTATGCATTCTTCTGGTGAGGGGATCCCTTGCTTTCATCAAAACCTCAAAAGTTTAAAAACCCTGAAGAAATTTTAAACAATGGATGAGAGGCTGAGGGCCAGAGAAGCAGTGGTGGAAGGCTCTGTCTGATTCTGAATGCCCGTTCCCGTGCAGCATCGTCCAACGAGAGGACGCCCTTCCGGGTGGTTGGGGCCTGGGGTCTGTGGCATATGGGGACGTGCTGAGGAGGCCAGGCTAGCCAGAGGGGGCTGCCTTGTGGCCAGAATCACTGGTTGGTACCTCCCAAAGGGTGTCCTGGGGGAGGGGCCTGTGTCTGTGGAGAGACCGTCATCTTGGAGTGAGGCCAGAGGCCAGCTTCTCAGGGCCCTCCCCCAGGCCAGGCGACCGGGGGTGACGATATGTGCCTGTCCTGGCAGCAGGCACCTCCTGGGTGTCCACTCCGTGCCTGGCAGAGAGCTGGGTCCGCAGGCCGGGGTGGGGAGGGAGGAGTGTCGAGCTGAAGGAGGCCTTGAACTGCTTCTGGTCCCCCCACCGCTTCCTCTCCCTTCTCCTGTGTTCCTTCTGGGGGAACTGAGGCCCAGCAAGGGCAAATGACTTCCCCATGAGTTCTGGGCCAAGCAGGGCTCCCGACCCCCAGGCCCATGTTCTCGCTACCATCCTGCGTTGTCTCCTCCAGCTTGGCTTTGTGAGGCCCATCCTCCGCTGTTTCAGACAGGGAAGAATCATTTTCATTTCGGATGAGAAATCCAAGGCCCGGAGAGGTCTCCCAGCTAGAGGGGCTGCAGGGTGACGAGAAGGCAGCCCGGTGGCTGGAGGCTCTTGTTTGGGTTCTGCTGTTTCTAGCTGCGTGGCCGTGAGTGTGGTCCTCGATGGCCTGGGCTCCTCCTGCAGACGGGGTGACGAAAACCTTACTTAACTCCTAGGGCCTGGGGAGAGCCCTGCAACAAGTTAGTGGCAAAGCTGGGCCTGGTCCCTGAGGCTCCTGCCCCCAAACAGGCTTCAGCTTGGCAGTGTCAGCCAGACCTTCCAGACCTTCCCCTTTACCTCTGAGATCTTGCCAGGTCCCGACTGCTTGTAGACTTCAGAAGACTCCACAGACAGCGCCCCCTCCCCCCTGAGGTTGAGCGCTCAGGGCTTCAACCCTGGGCTGTTGTGAGCATAGTGCACCCTCAGAACAAAGAGCCAGACCCTGGGCTGGTCTTGCACCGAGTGGAGGCAGAGCAGCTACCCCTGGAAAGGTGGGGACCCCTGAGCTGGGGAGGCCCACTATACAGATGGGTAGACTGAGGCCCAGAGGGGAAGGCTCGGCAGTCCCAGAGAGGGTTGGAGGGACCTCAAGTGATGGCCAGCTTGTGATATTTTCCAGGCCCGAGCTGCTCACCGAGGGAGCCAAAGAGTCCATCACGGAAAGTCAAGGTATCTGCGCCTGGTCACAGCCGAGCCCTGGGCGGGGCAGGGGAGGGGTCCCAGGCTTCTGCCACCACCCCTCCTCCTGCTTCCAAGGTCCATCCCCAGCATTTCCCTGCTGCCCACCCCCATTCCACCTCCTTCCCCGGGTCCCAGGAGCTGCCTCCTCATCCTGGCTTCTCTCCCTTCCCACACCCCCCGCCAACTCCCAGAGAGGGATTCCGGGGACCCACTCGCCGACGAGAGCCTGAAGAGGCAGGGCTTTCAAGGTAAGGTTGCAGGTCATGGAGAAGCCATGAGCTTGGCCTGGCTTGGTTTGGAGGCTCAGGCTGGGATGGGGAGGAACTGGCCCCGACCTCAGGGCCTGGGGGTGCTGGAGTGAGCTGGGCCAGCAACTGGGGCTCCAAGGTGGAGGTTCCCCTGGGGAGGGGGGAGCAGAGGTTCCGCAGGGGCCAGAGGCGAGAAGGCTGGAAACAGGACCCAGGAGCCTGTCTGCCTCTGTCTGGGAAGGAGCTGCCCAGAGGCTCCATGTTAGGAGTCAGCTGAGCTCTTTGTACCTTGAAATCGGAGGAGAGAGGTCTAGGGGCCAAGGAGGGCTCTCTAGAGAAGGAAAACTGGGCCTGGGCCAAGAGGAATGGGGCGAAGTGAGTGTGGAAGGAAAGGAATGGAAGCTGGGGAAAGCTTGCATCAAGGCGTGGAGGGCCTTTGGTCTGTGGGAGATGCCTCCAGGCCCTAGGGAGCCTCTTCTGAGGGGAGGCAGGCGGTATCCCAGGAGCCCCTGCGTGAGGGCGGATGCACCACCCTCCCACTGGCAGCTGGAGGTGGCTGAGAACCCACTCACATTCTCTCCAAGGAGCTAGGAGGGAGCCTCCGGGGCAGGTGCTCCCCAGGTGGGCCCTGGGCCGGCACTGTGGCTTTGGGGACAAAGTGGGGTTAGGCAGGAAGGGCCAGGCCCTGGGGGTGGGGGAGCCCACAGAGATGGGGCCCAAATTCCTGAGCACTCTCTTTGGGCCACTGGGACTCTCTGATGGAGAGTCGTATCTAACCTCAGCCCATGGCTCCTTACACTGAGCCCTCCCGGCAGACTGGGGACCCCACCACAGTCCCCACCCAACCACCCAGCGACCTCCTCCCTCCCTTCACGAAGCTGTCCCAAGCTGTTATCTCCTGAAGCCGGGGGGCCTGTCGGAGATCCCCGTGGCACGTGGCTGGTACAGGGGGTCCTTGATCTCACACCCTCTGGGGACTGCCAATCCCGCAGCCTCCGGCTGGGCCACCCGGTCCTCTGAGCTTGCGTTTCCCCCTCTGCCTCCCGCCCCCTCGACTTTAAGGAAATCCCTCCCCCACACCCGCCCATGGCATAGGAGCCTGCTCTTCTCTGTGGTGTCTCTCACCTCAGAGCTTATTTATTGGTTTGGTGGTTTTCAAATTTCAACAATTAACTTAATTTCCGACTCGTTGCTGTTGTCGCAACAGCGCACGTCCTTCCAGAAAAACACACATCTCCGTCAAGATGTTAGTCTGAAGGACTCTGAGGGGCCCACTCCAAAGATCTGTTAATTGCCAGAGTTTCCCTATAATTAGAAAATCATATTCTTTAAAAGTCACCAAGTGCCTTTTAAATTAACAGCCCAAATCCATAATGGTGTTTTACTTTGCAGAAAATTATGATGCCAGACTCTCCCGGATTGACATCGCCAACACGCTGAGGGAGCAAGTCCAGGATCTGTTCAATAAGAAATACGGTGAGCCCCGGGGCACCCAGGTGGTGGCGGGGAGGAGTAGGAAGCATCAAGGTTCTGTCTGTGTTCACCTCTGGGGAAACACAGTCCTTTCTTCCCTTTGTTTGTTTCTTCATTCGTTCACAAATATTTCTTGAGCACCTGTGATGTGCCAGGCCTCATCCCAGGCACTGGGGATACAGCAGTGAATAAAACAGACATAGTCCCTGCCCTTGCAGTCCTGGTGGACCAGTGAGGCGAGGCAGACATTCAACCACTCAACACAGAAAAACCTAATAGACAACAAGGAATCATGGCACAAGCTATGCAGGAAAAGAGCAGACCTTGAGAGAGAATAACGAGGGTGCTACAGTAGATTGGGGGCCAAGGAAGGCCTCTTTGAAGAAGGAACTGAAGGATGGGAAGGAGTTAATCAAGCACAGTGGGGAGGAAGAGCATTCCAGCTTAGGAAACAGGGTATGCAAAGGCCCTGGGGCTTGCTCTAAGAAGGGGCAGAAAGCGGAAGCCTGATAAGCAGTGGAGGCAGGGAAGAAGGGCCCTGCTGAACTGCCGGGGAGACAGGGCCAGATTGTCAGGCCTTGGAGGGAACCACCATATTGGACTGAAATGGCGGGATATGCTTTGCATTTGGCAAGGGTCCTCCTGGCTGCTGTAAGGAGAGCAAATGGATGTGGGAAGGCAGGAGTGGATGCCGGGGGTCCAGCCAGGAGGAGAGGGCAGTCGTGCAGACGAGAATGACGGTGGCTTGGGCCAGGATGGTGGCTGGGGTGCTGGAGAAAGTGGATGGAGCAGAGAAGTGTTTCAGGAGAAGAATCATGCTGCATTGACAGGGGTTGAGGGGTAGGAGGGGGAGGTAATGGGAGGCATCCAGGCTGCGTCCGACTTTCTGGCTTAGGGAAGACTAGCTAGGATCACTTAAGAAGCTTTTTGGTCTCAAGTAGCAAAAACAGACTCAAGCTGACTTCGACAATAAAGGAGGCTAACTGGCTCGTATTTTCGTTTCTATTACTGCAGCATAGATCACCCCAAAACTCAGTGGCCAAAACAGTCATCATTTGTTATCTCTCGTGGTTTCAGAGGGGCAGGAGTTTAGGAACAGCTCAGCTGCATGGTTCTTGTTTGGGGTCTCTGGAGATTACAGTCAGAAAGTGGCTGAGGCTGGGGTCATCTCGACGGCCTCCTTACTCCCATGTCGGGCCCCTGGGCTGGGAAACGGCAGAGCCCCCTCTGGCATCTCTCTGTTTCTGTGTAATCTCTCCACGTGGCCTTTCCAGCATGGCTGGGTTTCCTCCATGGAAGGCACATGTCCCAAGAGAGCCAGGTAGAAGCAGGTTGCCTTGAATGACCCAGCCTCAAAGTCCTGCAGGATCATGTCCAGCGGCCTAGCCAAGGCTTTTACAAAGACCCTCCCAGGGCCGAGGGGGAGGCTCAGTGTGTGTGGCACGTTGTAAGAAGAGCATATAGATGGGAATATATTGATGCAGCTGTCTTTGGTACAATCTGCCACAGCTCATAGTGTGGAAGTTCTGCAGTCAGGTGGCCTTCAGGGCCAGCTGGATCCAGCAGCTCAGGGATGTTTTTGGTTTCTCTTTCTGCTTGCTGGCAGAATGACCCAGCAAGTGCAGGCCTCCCATCTGCACCCTTTGGAAGGGAAGAGAGGGCTGGCCCTTCTACTAGCTTTCTCAACACCTCCCCTTGTTTCTCATCAGTCGCCGTTGAGTCCCATGTCCCTCCCTTACCCGATCCCTGTGACTAATTGGCTTAGACTTGGTGTATTAGTCAGGGTTCTCTTGGGAAACAGAATCAACAGGAGATATTTGTCAATAATATGAGATTTTGAGTCTCTCACATGACCGTGGGGATGCACAAGTCCATGTTCTGCAGGCAGGCTGCAAGCCAGGGGCTTTGATGAAAGTCCAATGAAAGGACCTTGATGAGTTTCTGGGAGAAGCTGGCTGTCCAAAGACAAGCTGGGAAATTCTCCCTGAATGTTGAAATCACTTCCCCTTTTAAGGCATTCAACTGATTGGATAAAAGCGGCACCCACTGCTGATGCAATCCCCCTGATTGATGCAGATGTAATCAGCCATCCACACCGTAAACTCACTGGTGATCAAAGTCTATAAATGCTCTTATATTACAATTAGCCCAGGGAAGCGGCTGTGGCTCAATCAGTAGGGCTCCCGTTTACCATATGGGAGGCCCCGGGTTCGGTTCCCGGGGCCTCCTGGTGAAGGCAAGCCCGCCTGCATGGCGTGGTTAGCTGACCCAGCGAGCACAAGCAGCAAGGGGGGGATAAATGAATAAATAAATAAAATCTTTAAAAAAAAAAAAAAAAAAAAAAAAAAAATTAGCCCAGTGCTTGCTGGACCAAACACCTGGACAAATTACCTGGCCGAGTTGACATGTTAGCCTAGCCATCACACCTGGGTTAACTGAACCTGCTACTCTGATGGAGGGGGGTGCATGTCCCAGACTGAAGAGGAGGCCAAGGCCACAGACTGCAGTTCAGGATGGACACCCAGACCGTTAGCCAGGGAGAACAGGGCAGGACTCTCACCAAGACAAAAGGACGAGGAAAGAAGATTCCAGGTTTCACTATGGGCGTGTTGAGTTTGAGGGGTGAGTGGAGAGACCTGCAGGTAGTTGGATATATGAGAAGAGGCATCTAGATTGGACATAAAAACTTCAGAGGGCTTGTCCTCAGAGGTGGGATTTAAAACCACAGGTGTGGAGGAGACACCAGGGGATAAGATTTATGGGTATAAATTTTCATTTCTGTATGATTTGTTTCTTTTCACAGAAGATCTCTCTGTAATAGCATGTAAACTAGTCAGCTACAAATCTGGAATAAATAATTTACAACAGGCTGGAAACCTGCGGAGCCAAAAAGTCGATTTGTGGTGGACAGGGACAGGGAAGGAGAATGAGGAGTGATGAAAACGCTCTGGAATTAGATAGTGGTGATGGTGGCACTACCGTGTGACTAGGGAAAACGCCCCTGGGTTGTACACTGTAGAACAGTGGATTTTATGGTATGTGAATCGTCTCTCAATTTTAAAAAGCTGGAACAATGGCATAAAGTCAGGGGTAAAATGAGGACTCAAAAATTCTGTACTTGCTGGATGCTGGGCACAAATCCAGTTCTTAAGTTTCCTGGGAGCCATAGCAAAAAGAGAAACAAGGTCAGTTATACAATTCCCAGTGTCAGTGAGATAAAAACTAGCTTGTTGCACAAAGCTGTTCCTCCTGGTGCCAAGACCCGCGGGGATTTGTGTGGCAGTGGCAGAAAGTAGCATCTGTGACTCTGGGGCAGATGTTCTCAGCCAGCGCTGCAGGGTGCAGCAGTGAGCTCCAGCTGGCTGCTTCTTACAGACATGTTCATGTCTCTGTCTGGACAGGAGCTCCTGGGGTAGACCCCATCCTCAGGCCTGAGAGATGTCAGCTTCAGGCTGAGCCCCAGACGTTCAGGTCAGCCGAACGGCATCCAGGGCTGCACCTGTGCCCGGTCCCCAAGGCGGGAACTGTTGGCCGAATGGGTGGGCACGGCCTCGGTGAGGACCCCTTGGAGCAGGCCTGGGCTGCAGGTTGGTTAGCAGTGGCCACCCCTCCCAGCTGTGAGATTGGGCAGTCCCCAGGATGGGGGTGCCATCCTCCTCAGCAGAGGACGGTGACGAGAGTCAGGGTGAAGCAGGAAGTGGGCCCTGAGGTCTGGGCAGCATCCAGGCTGGCCTCGGGCTGGCATCTCTGCTCCCAAGTGGAATCTGTCTGCTCAGGCCAAACGGGTCCTGAGCCAGGTGAGGCAGAGCCTGCAGGCCTGGCGGAGGGGCAGGTGCTGGAGGGAGGGGCCAGCTGTGCCTACACGGTGCCCGTCCTCGAGGGGGGCTTTCAGAGTCCCACGTATAGCTACGTGTTCCCTGCCCAGGCACAGACTCACACCCCTGAGCACTCCAGAGCCACCCTGATACAACACCCCCCAAAGTCCCCAGTCCTCCACCAAGTGGGTCTTTCCTGACACCCCTTGGCACACCTGGGACCCCACACCTGCAGCCGGTCTCCCTCCCACAGGCCCATCTGTGTAGCACTCCTCCAGGTGCCTGCTCCCTGCACTGCCTCTCACCTGACGGGCAGTGCTGTGCCCCTCCCTCTCGTCCGCAGGGGAAGCCTTGGGCATTAAGTACCCCGTCCAGGTCCCCTACAAGCGGATCAAGAGCAACCCCGGCTCGGTCATCATCGAGGGGCTGCCCCCCGGAATCCCATTCCGAAAGCCCTGCACCTTTGGCTCCCAGAACCTGGAGAGGATCCTCGCAGTGGCCGACAAGATCAAGTTCACGGTCACCAGGTGATGGGCAGGGGATGGACACTGCTGGGGGTGGCCCTAGCGCATCCTGGGCCTTTCCTTAGGTCCTACCTTGGTCTCGCCCTCCTGGCCAGCGCTCCTCAAGCCATCACATGCATGGGATTCCCTGGGGATCTGGTTAAAATGCAGACTCCAATTCAGTAGGTCTGGGTGGTCCCCAAACACGAGGCTGGCGCTGGGGGCTCATGGGTCACACTGGGGTAATGAGGACTGAGCCGTGCAGCTCAGGGCAGCCGCCCAGCTCCCCAGCCTGTTCCCTGATGCCTCATCTCTGCTTCTCTTCCAGGCCTTTTCAAGGACTCATCCCAAAGCCCGGTAAGAGGCACTGGCTGTGGGGGGTACTTGGCATGGGGGGCCAGAGGCTGGAGCCTGGCTTGCTTTGGGGCTCAGGGTATGGGACCTGGGAGCCAGGCTGTCCTCTGTGCCTGGGGAGCTGGGCTCCTGCCCTCCCACCTTACCTGGGCACCTGCCCCAGACGGGAGGAGGAAGGCCAAGCTAGAGAAAGGGGTAGCAGGCAGCCCTGGTAACTTGTAAGCTTCTCTTAGGGTTTAGGAGGGAGGGGCCAGGCCAGTCAGTGGCACCCCTCCTGAGGAAGGGGCCCAGGTTGGCCTTGGCGAGTGGGCCAGGTTGTTGGCAGGGGCTTCCTAACTACAGGATCTGCCCACGTAAGGACCCGTGAGCTTGGGGTGAGATGTGAAGTGGGTACCCCCATCCTAAGATGAGATGTATTGATAAGAGGTAAAATGCCTCTGCTGACCCCTTTCAAGGCATCTTCCCCATCTGTACCGTGGCCTTCCCCAACCCCGAAAGAGCAGAGGCTGTCCCTGGGGCCGGCGCGGGTGGCCTGGGGCGAACTCTGCATATGCCTGAACCTTGACCCTCAGAGCCTGTGCGTGGAGAGACTGGAGCCCTGCAGCCTTGCCCCCTACCCCATCCCCACCCCAGGAGATGCTGTCACCGGCCTGGCGGGAAGGCTGGCCGGCTCCATGCCCTCTGGGAGACCGCACCGAGGGTGCTGGGAACGGGTGAGCATTTGGGGCAGCGCCCTGAACCGGGATTCTGCAAGCCAGGAAGCTGATTGCAGTCAGGGTCGAGACAGCACAAACTATCCCTGAGCTCCCAGGAGCTGCCCATGCTTCTGTGCCCCACCCAGCTTGGCGCAGTTACGGAGAAGGGGCCAAAGGCCATCAAACTGGAGGAGGCTGACATGACCTGGGGTGCAAAACTTATGGAGACGTGTGCTTATGGGATAGCCACTGTCAGGCTGCAGGGACCCCCAAGGAGCGGGGTGGGCGCGAGAGCCAGGGCTGGTTGAAGGACAGCTCTGGGTGGGCCTCGGGAAGGCGGGGTTTGGAGAGCCAGAGGGGAGAGGAGCGGTGTTCCTGGTAGGTAAACAGTTCTGCTCTGCGGCTCACTTGACCCTAAAGGTATTTTTCCAGAGTTCTTGGAGATGTGACGAGCAGTGGGATGATATCAGCAAGGTGGAACTGGTGGAAGTAGCAGGAGCGACAGGTTGTGGTGTGGCCCTGGTGGCAAGCTTGCCGAGAGGGCCCAGCGCCGAATGCTTTGCCTGGATTCTTTTTATAGACATACTTCCAGAGGCCCTACCCGGGCCAGCCCCATCCTAGGCACTGGGTTACAGGTGGTGGCATCTGCGCTAGGGCCCTGTTTACAGAGCAGGAGTTGAGGCGCGGAGTTTGTGATACGCCCAGCGCCACCCAGCTAGCAGGGGACCCACGTTCCTAAGTGGCTCACCACGTGACTCCATGGCCTCCCGGGGACAGGCCAGAGGCCAAGGTGGAGCCAGGGGGCTGCCAGAGTTGGAGGCCCACAGTGGAATCAAGAGCTTCCGCAGGAAGCAAGTGGATTCAGCAAGGACAGGGCAGGGAAATGAACGCATGAGTTTTCATGGGAACCCGAGAGGTCTGCGGACTTTCAAAACGCCCTTTCTACTGGTGGTGGGAACCAGAACACACCTGCCTAGCTCTGTGACAGGATGGCTGGCTCCTCCCTGGACAGGCCTGGTTCTACCCCGGGGTGGGTGGCCCGTGGCCCCCTGCCACACAGAGGGGCCCCTTGCCTCCCGCCTATGGTTTCAGGCCTGCCTGCCTCCAGACTCCAGCGCCGAGAGCCACCGAGTCAGGTTCCAGCCCCTGGCCTACCCCTGGCTTGGGTTTCTGCCCAGGGTTGGCATCTGTGCAGGGCGGTGTTGGTCCGTTCCCATGGGTGGCCTGGGCCACCCTCTGCTGATGGAGAACAGAAGCCGAGTGCAGTCGTGGGGTCTGCCCTGCAGCCGCTGCCCTCCCAGCCACTCCTTCCTGAAAGCAAAGGTCCCACGGAGGCCGGAAACTACAGCCGCGCGCAGGAGCATGCATGTTTTAAAAAGGGTTTGCAGGGGACAGATGTGGCTCAAATGGTTGGGCGTCTGTCTCCCATATGGAGGGATCCGGGTTCGATCCCTGGGACCTCCCGGTAAAAAAAAAAAAAAAGGGTTTGCAAAGCAAGCCGTCAGCATTTGTGACAGCCGTTCTGTGCTGCGCTGTAAATTCAGGCTTTGCACCGTTATCTTTTTACTGTCCCCTTTTTATGGATGAAACTGAGGCCAAGGGAACTTGGGTGACTTGCCTGGGTGCCTCTTCCCCGCCTGCCCCAAGCGAAGGAACCGCTGGCTCTGAGGCCTTGCTGCCTGCTTTCCATCAGGAGGCCCAGAGACGAGGGGCAGCACGCAATTCAGAAGAAATGGTGGAACTTCAGACTTTGGGGAGAAATACGGGGTGGGCACAGGGTCGGCTTCGCAGCTCTTGTGGCAGAGCTGCTGGGCCCTTCCTGGAGTGACCGCTTCCACCGATCAGTGCTTACCTCCAGCCAGTGGCTCATCTTGCTGCTCAGGCAGCCTCTGGAATCTCAGCCATAGCCCTTTGGGGGCTGCCCGTCCCATGGTCTCTGCCCTCTCGCCCATCAGGTTTCTGTTTGGTTCTTGCGTGTGTATAAAGAAAGCCCTTGGCGATGATTTTACTGCCGACGTTGTGGCAGAGGGATGGCAGGCTGCCTGGAGGAGGAGGTGAAAGTGCTCTGGCCCCTGCTCTCGGCGCTGGAACTGACTTTCTGAGCATTGGCACCTGCGGGCCTGGTGGCAGCCTGGTGGAGGCCAGCTCCATGCTTCCTCCTGCCACTTGTCTCTCTGGGCTGAGCAGGCGTCCCGGCCCACGGGGGCCTCGAACATCCACCAGAGGTTATTCAGTCTCCTGCCCCAAAAAGGGCTATTCCCAAGCCTTCCATCAGATAGCTACTGAGGCCTGGAACGGGCCAGGACCTGTGGTCCTGAGTCCGTCGGAGCAGAAGCTATGGTCTGCTGGGGGAGGCAGACACATTAGCAGGGACCTGGAAGCTGGAGGAAGTGGGGCCATGCCTGTGGCAGGCTTTGGGGTGTAGCTCGGAGGCAGCATGTGCATCCGGGAAAGCATAGGCTTCGTGCTCAGACAGACCTGAGTTCAAATCCTCGCAGCCCCCCTTACTAGCCGTGAGACCTTGAGCTTGTTATTTCACAGCTCTGAGCTCTGTTTCTTCCCATGTAAGTTGGAGATATGATAGCTGGTAGGTGAGCTCCTGAGTCCGTCACCCCTTCTCCTCGGGGGCTTTCGTTCTGTAGCCTCCATGAGATGTTTGTGAAGCCCTCAGCCCCTGGCCAGCTGTGATGGGAAGCCCTCAACCCATGGGGGTGGCGGTTGTTACTGTCATTACCGGGCTCCAGAAGGCTTCTTGGAGGAGGTAATGTTGAGCCCGGCCTTGGAGGTGAGTAGGATCATGCTTGGCGCCGAGGCGGCACACGAGTAGGGGGCGCTGGACAGCAGCTCCATGTGCCTGGACAGCAGCGGCGGGCGGAGGTGGCCAGGCAGGGAGGCTGGCGCACATCGTGTCACAGAGGCAGAGCTTTATTCTGGGCACAGTGGAAACTTGCAGAGACTTTCCTTCTTCCTTTTGCTTTTGTTCTCTTCTAAAAACATGGAATGGCCCTTATTTATTCTGAAACTCAAAAGTGCAAGATAAGTAAACTTGGTTTTTATTCTTCTAAAATTTAACTTTAATCTTACTGGAAGCCCCGTTCAACAGTGGCAGGAATGTAATCTGAATCCATTTAGGATCCCCCTTTTCCCGGGGGTTGTGTCCAAGTTCTAGAAGGGTTCGTAGGGGGAGAGGCCTGTTGGATCCTGGATGTCGCATGTCCCTATTGGTAGCCACAAGACATCCACAGATACCCGTGTGCTCAGGTGCTAGAAGAGTTACCCCTTTTCCTGCAGTGAACCCCCCCCCAGGGTCCTGGACCTTCTGTGGGACCCTCCACTGTAGTCACCTGCACCCCTTAGAGGGTTTTGAGCCTGAGCAGATCCACACTTGGTGAAGGCCATATCAGTTCGCCCATGTCACGGCACCGGGTTTGGAAGGCAGGAGCTGGTGGCGGGGAGGCAGCTGCAGCATCCAGACCAGAGATGCTCAGGGGAGAGGAGGGGCTAACAGGGCTCAGGGGATGGGAGCTGCTGCCAAGTACAGCTCTGAGATTTTCTAGGTCATTTATTGAAGGCTTCTAAAGACAGAAATTAAGCTTTGAAGATAAATCACTCTTTCAATTCGGGGCTCTCACCGTGTGGCCTGGAACTGCGAGCTGGCCCAGAGTTAGGGTGGGGGGTCCAGCCATTCCTGGGCCAATTTTATTCTGGGTCAGAAGAGACGATACCAGAAGGCCCTTGCTATTTGTTCCGCATGGGTACATCAAGTCTGCCCTTAAGGCCTCAGTTTCCCCCTGGAGTTTAGTGGCCCTTCCTAAGGCCAGAGGAGAGCAGTGGACAGATACCCCAGCTGGAGAAGAAGACGGACTGGACTGCGCCTCAGATGTGTGGATGGGATTACAGGGTCAGGTGAGCAGTCTGTAGAGGAGAGAGCGGGAACCAGGAGCCAGGGGCTTCCTGGGATTCTGGGGCATGGGGAGATGCTGAAAGGAGCCAGGCCTGCTGGAGGGGGCTTGCTGGTGGGTCCTGGGGCTGCAGGGAGGGGGTGGGGCCAGCCCCCCACTTTCACCACTGGGTGCAAGGCAACCAGGCTCAAATAGTGTGGCCAAGGAGAGCCTCGCGCTGGGGGAAGCTCCTCGCATAGCCAGGCTGCTTCCCCACCTCTCCCACCTGCCTGGAGAGGCACTGAGTTAAATTAAGGAGAGCAGGGCAGGGGCAAGAGAGCCCCAAGTTAGCCCAGTGGCCAGAGAGGCAGGTGGTGGAGACACAGAGCCCAGGGCATCAGGCTCATGGGGACAGATGTGCACTAAGGATCACAGCTCGGTGGGCTCCTACAAGCAAGAAGGCATGGCAGGGCCAAGGTGATGGGAGAAAGGGCCCTGATGAGCCTGGTGTCGTCTTCCATGCTCTTAGCAGCTCCAGGGTCAAGGCAAGGGACTCCTAAAACCCAGACAGTAACAGGGTCTGCTCGGGTTATATTGGGAAGACATAGCAAGTGGTGACTGTGGAAGGAGGATGGTCTCTACCCAGGGAGCTGTAGAACATACTAGAAGGTCATAAAAGCGTAAAAGAAATATATGCCCGTTGTGGAAATTTGGAAAAAACAAATCTAACTGCCTGGACAGCTATTAATTTTTATGAGGATACATTTCTCCCAGATGGTTTTTTCTCCAAGTTTATTTTACTTCTCACTATTGTTCTTTCTATAAGTTTCACACACACTTGAAAGATAAGCCTTTTTCACTTTCAAAACAGTTTGTAACATTCTCTCATCAGGAAGTTTCATGGTTATATAAGTGCCCTGACCCTGATGGTGGGAATCTGGGCAACCCCTCACCCTGTGGACTCCAGTCCACAGCACGCTTATGATTTATCCAAGCACATATTAATACATCATCTCCAAGAGCCAGTCTCACAGGAGGAAACTGAGGCACAGAGAGGTTAAGGAACTTGCTCAAGGTTACAAGCATGTGTTGCTGAGATTGGAACCCAGGTCTTTACCATTTGACTTCCTGGAGCTCAGGACCCCCAATCTCTTGCCCCGGCCTTGGTGTCAGCTCTTGTCCCTCCCCCCCTGGATTTTATTCACACCGGACTACTCTTTGCTGCCCCCTACTGGCTACCAGCGACTATAACATGGGTCCTGCCTGTATAACTCTAGGCTTACAACTAACCCTGAGGGTTCATTTATTTGTACAACTAAAATTATATTGAGTGCCTACTCTGTGCCTGGTGAGATGCTGGAAGTACAAAATAGACAAAAATCCCTGCCTTCATGGTCCATATATTCTATTGGGAGAGAAGAATAAATAAGATGATGATGTAGTATGTTAGTGGTAAGTGCCGTGGAGAGATACACTCCAGGAGAAGAGGTGGGTTGATGGGGAGGACAATTTTAGATAGGCTGCCAGGAAAGGTGATACTTGAGTTAAAGGCCAATAGAAGTGAGGGCTTGAGCCATGTGGAAATCCAAGGCAAAGCATCCAGGTAGAGGAGTCCAGAATGTGCAAAGGTCCTGAGGCAGCACCTGGTATGTTCAAGGAGCACCAGAGGGCCAGTGTGGCCAGAGCAGTGAGGAGGAGAGTACAGGGAATCAGGGTTAGAGGTAAGGGTAGATCATTTTGGGATCTGTTTGGGAGCTGCTGAAGGGTTTTCAGCAGAGAGGTGTCACTGTCATTTAATAGCCAAGTGATCTGGGATTAGTTGGGGGAGGGGAGGACAGGAGCCAGGAGACCATCTGGAGCTTAATTATTGCTGTGGTCCAGGTGAGAGGTGATGGTGGCTGCTAGCAACAGCACTGAACGGTTGAGGGGATGGCAAACGGCAGATTTGGGGTATGGGCATGTCTGTGTTCCTAATTTTAAAGGAAAATTTTTGATTGAAGTATAACATAAATTCAAAAAGAATACCGCTTGGTAAGTTTTCACAAAGTCAGCACACCCAAGCAATCTACATCCAAACCAAGACTCAGAGCGTGACCAGCGCCCCCAGAAGATGCCCTTGGGTCCCCTTCCAGCCACCGGCCCCCCAAAGCAAGTACGTCCTGACGTCCACATCACGGATTAGTTGTGGCCATCTTTGAATTTCGTAGGAATGGAGTCACGTCTGGACATGTTTTGAAAGTAGGGCCAGCAGGAAGGCTGATGCTGTGGATGTGGGTGTGAGAGGAAGAAAGGGATCAGGGGTGACCCCGAGATTCTGTCCTGAGCAGCTGGAGGGCCCACGTGTTCGTGTACAGCCAGCAGGGGGCAGGAGCAAGTCGGGGGAGGGCAGGTCGAGTTCAAGATCTCTGTGAGACATCTGGGTGGACAGATAGGACAGACGGTTAGCGATGAAAATCAGGGAGGGATCCCCCAACGAGAGAGACGATTAGGAGCCACTATGGATTTGAATTGTCATGACACTGGATGGGGTCACAGCAGGGATAAGTGGACAGATTTAGATGGGGTCCAAGGAGGAGAGAGAAGAGGAAACCCAAGGCTGTGATGTCCTGGAAGCCAAGTGAGGAAACTTCTAAAGAAGGAGCAGCTGAGCCAAACGCTGCAGCGAAGCCAGGTTCAGGGACCTGCACTGTGGGAGTGTGCCAGCTGGAGGTCAGGTGGCACAGGGGGGACCTGCAAGAAGAGAAGCGGACCTTGCCAAGTAAAGAGCACCCTTTAAAGCAGGGGTTCGTAACCTTTTTTGTTCCACGGACCCCTCTGCCAGTCAGGTGAAAACCACGGATCCCTTACTAAGTCTACACTACACTATTTATTATTTAATAAATATATCACACCCGCACCAACACATCCCCACAAGGATAATGCTTTTTTGAATTTCAATTCAAGCTCACGGATCCCTGGTTAAGAAGCCCTGCTTTAAAGGGGAGGAGAGATACAGCAGGGGCCGGAAAAGTAGCCCGAGAGGGCTTCCAGCTGGGAAGAACCACGGCCTGAGTTCAGGCCACTGGACCTAACTTGACAACGGGTGATGCCAGAGAGAAGGCAGGGGAGGGGCTGCTGAGAGCTTGGGCAAGATTCCCTTGCCTGCTGCCCTTTGCTTGGGGATGGGGAGGGTGACGACCAGTGACTGCTGGTCCCTGTGGGGATAAAGGCTTGTTGGAATCAGAGGGAGGGCTGGAAAGATGGGAAGGGATGGCCAGAGAAGACATGACATGGAGGGGCAGCACTGCGATGACTGAGGGGATTAGGACATGACCGTGGGCAGGGTGAGTGGGCCAGAGGGAGGACAAGGGCATTGCAGGAGAGGAGGTCAAGGCAGGGAGTGGCCAGGGGCTTGGAACGTGGCATCTACATGCAGGTTGAACCCCCCAGGAAGTAAGACGGAAGCAGAGCTGGTTCCTCCGCCTGGGTGAAGCACCGGGCAAGTTTACTGCCACCCTTGAGAGAACCAGCCCCCTGCAGCAGGCCACCTGCACGTGGGGTCAGGAAAGCTCTGGGGGAGCCGCCATTCCCCAGGCAGATGGGCATTGCAGGCAGAGGGAGTGTTACCTGCAGAGGTCTGGGCCATGGAACAAGCCTGCCAGGCCTGGCCGGGTGCCCGCTGTGTGCCAGGCCCTGTGTTCACATGGCCTTGTGGAGTCAGCACGTTCTGCACCTGAGCAAGCCGAGGCTGAAGGAGGCTGTCATGGTTAGCACAAGGCAGAAGTCATAGCTGGTCTGTGCTCTTCTAGAGCCTGAGCAAGAGGTGGTCTGGGGGGTGTTGGGCAGTGAGAGGGAGGGGAGCCAAGAGAACCAGGCCAGGATCACAAAGGACCTTGTCCCAAATGCTAGTGACTTGAGTTTATCCTATGCCCTTGGAGTTTGCTCATTTGAAGAAAGTAAATGGCATGATCAGAGCTGGGTGGTCATTAGGTTACCATAGTAACCATACTTTTGCCCACTAGATGGATTGGAGAAAGCAACACTGGAGGCAGAGGAGCCAGGGGGTGTGGAGGGGGCCTGAGCCAAGGCAGTGGGCAGGCAGTGGGTGGGCAGGGCTCAGAGGCCCTTCTAGAACTGCTGGAAAAGAGCAGTGTTTAAAAAAAGTGGAGTGGGCTGCCTTGGAAGGTAGACTTCCTCGTGGTTGGAGAGTATTAGTCAAAGGGGTGCTGATGCAAAGTACCAGAAATCTGCTCGTCTTTGTAAAGGGTATTTATTTGGGATAGAAGCTTACAGTTACAAGGCCATAAGGAGTCCAACTCAAGGTACCATAAGATGTACTTTCTCACCCAAAGTCATTGGCCACATGTTGAAGCAAGATGGCGGGCGGTGTCTGCGAGGGTTCAGCCTTCTTTCCTCTTAAGGCTCCGTGGTCCCAGCTTCTTCCGATCTTAGCTGTAGGCTGGCATAAGGCTCGTCTCTCTCCCCGGGGCTTGTTATTTTCCGGGCTCAGCTGCACTGGGCTCTTCACAAGGTCAGCTGTAGGCTATCAGCTCGTCTCTCTTCCCGGGGCCTCTGCCATTTCTAATGAGCTGTCTCTCTTCCTCTGTGCTCTTCTTGTGTCTCCTTCTGTGTGAGAGTCTGTTTTATCTGCCCAAGGGGGCTGGGACTCAATGCTGAGTCACACTCTAATGATGCGGTTGAATCAAAGCCCTAATCTTAATTTAATCAGACGTCTCAGCTGAATTTAATGCAATTAAGGGGTATCATGCCCAGAGAAACAGACCAGTTTACAAACATAAGATCTCTTTTTGGAATTCATAAATATCAAACTGCCACAGAGACATGAGCAGAGGCCAGTTCCCGCGGACAAACTGCCTGGGAGGACCGAGAACCACCTGAGTGAGGCTCACAGGCCTGGGTGGGGCAGGCCCATGGCAGTCCTAGGAGGAAGGGAGGCCGAGCCTGGCCTTAGGCCGGTGAGGAGGGGTCTCCCACCCACCAAACACAGGCTCTCTCTGCTGCTGCTCAGCTACAAAGCTTCCCCCAGGCCCTCCTCTCCAGGGTTTGGAGACTAAACAGTAACCACCAATAAAGCGTGTTTTGGCCCCCTTGACAGACCCAGCTGCCCTGCCCCAGCCTCCTCCCTCATAGGCAAACAAGTGACTTCCCAGGCCCCACCTTCTCCTCTTGGTTCTTTAACCCCAGGAGCACTGCCTCCTGCCAGCTCGAGGGAGCTCTGAGGGGAGCAGCTGGAGACCACAAAGCGGATGCCCTTTCCAGCATCCCCCGGAGCAGGGGGACAGAGGGTCTGAGTCTGGCAAGTTGGGTTTTGCCTGCCTGGGCCTTGGTTTGCCTCCTTGTAAAACGGGGAGCATAGTGCCCCATCACATTTGCCTGCCCGGGAGCTGCCCTGTTTGCAAGGCCAAGGCCAGTGGGGAGGTGTGACCAGTGGTGTGCCGGAGGTGGCGAGCAGAGGCAGCAGGGTCGACCCTGCAGACCCCGCCTTGGCAAGCTCTCCTGCTGTTGCATCCCGGTGGCCGAGGAGCCCGAGCGTGCCCATGGGCTGGACCCAAGTCCACGGTGTCCCCAGCTTTAGCTAGGGAGGCCACACATGTGGCAGTTGGCTCCATAAACTCTCCAGTTTAGTTTACAGGTGAGGAAATATGTTAGATTATACACTGCCGAGGAAGCTAGCCATCCCGCTGCACTCACCCCGTCCGAAGCCCAGGTTGAGAAGCTCAGCTGTGGGCAAAGGGGACTGCCAGGGGAGGGCCGGGGTCCCCTTTGCCAGGGTGCTGGTGGGGATCGTGATGGCATTGCTGGCCATTGCCCCCATTGGCCTTCTGGGGACCTCAGCAGAGGACATTTGGGGTGCCAAACACTGTCCAGGAACCCATCCCCTTTTGCCTCCTCAGGGATTGCCGCTTCCTGCCACTTCCTGGTGTGTGATCTTGGATAAATTTTTTTGCTGTCTCTGGGCCTCTGTTTGCTTGAGGGTCCAAGGGGCCAGGGACACCTGCCTTGAGGGCTGATGGGAGGATGTAACCCGCGGCACAGCACACAGCCCTCTGCCCGGCACAGCGTGCCCCTGGAGGCAGCTCCCTGCCCTTCTTCCCTCCTTCCCTCCTCAAGTCACAGGGGCTCCTCTGGCCCCTGCCACCCCCTCTCGGCTTCCCCCACCCTCTCTCCACCCGTCCAACTCTCTCACGTGCTTGAGAGCTCGAAATAAAACGGTCCTTTCTCCAGTTTCTAAAGATACCATGGTTCCAGCGCCAGCCACATGTTTCTCCACTTAATTATCTCTGCTTTTCTTTGTTAATTAGGCTCCTGGAGTGATCTCCCTTCTGCCTTCCCGGGAAGAGCTGGCATCTGCTGGGCCAGGCTCGGGAGGCCTATGTCACTGGTGTCCTGCTGCCAGGCCCAGCGATGGCAGGCCGCTCCCTTTCTTTCGAGGTGGCAGGGTGGGGGAGGGAACGATGGGGTGCCAGGGCTTCAGCTGGGGTCACTACAGCCCCTCCTGCCCAGCCATGTGGGGAAGGGGCCCTTGGTTCCAGTGGGTGCTAGATAGGGGGCTCCACAGGCCCAGGAGCCTCTGCACCATTCTAGAGCACCTCACAGAGACAGCCTTTCCCCAGGACCACCCAAGCTGACAGGAACAAGCAGTGCCTTTATCTGGGCTGGCATGAGATGGGCCCAGAGGGGCACGGCACCACAGTGACCAGAAGCTCCCACTGGCTGATGAACGCGGCTTCCAGCCACAGAGGAGTGGGGGTGGGGCACTAACCACCTCAGCGCATGTGGTCTGTGGGGGGGCTCCTTCCAGCCTTGGGGGAGGCTCATGACACAGAGGCCTCATGGGCAGGGGTGGGGTGGCCTGGGCGGCGTGGACGGAGGAGGGTGGCGAGAGGCCCCAGAGGGCCTTGGGTGCACAGGTGTGTTCACTGGCCTGTGGACAGGTCCTGAGTGGGTGCCTGGAGGGGCTCAGAGTACACAGTGGGTCAGATGTGAGTGAGGGTGTGCGTGGACTTAGAGTAAAGGCCTTTGAGTACACACCTGAAGAGGGTGGTAGTGAGCCGCGGGGCGGGGAAGGGCATTGCTGGCAGTGGGAACAGCACCTGCGAAGGCCCTGAGGGAACTTGCCAGGGTGTCAGTGGAAGGTGGGAAGAGGTGAAAGGGAGGAGGCCCGTGGTGGATGGAGGTCAGGGCTTTGGCTTTTGCTTGGAGTGAAATGGGGGCCAGCACAGGTTCCCTCTGGCTGCTGGACTGGGAACATAATGCAGCAGGCGAGGCTTGACTATGGCCCGGAGCAGGGGTCCGCAGCAGGGTGGGGAGAACTCCCCAGGTACATCCTTGGCTGGCGCCCACAGAATTTGCCAACATGGGTGTGAGAGGAGCAGAGGAGTCCGGTTTGACTTCACGGGTTTTGGCAGAGCTCCTGGAAGGATGGAGGTGCTGTTACCTGAGATGGGAAAACGCAGGAGGAGCCGGTTCGGGTGGGGCGGGCTATCGGGTGCTCTGTTTGTGACGTTCCGTCTGGGGTGACGCTTAGTCATCCAGCGGCGGTTGGATGCACATGTCGGGAACTCGGGAGAGGTCCGGGCTTGAGGTCTAATTTTGGGAATCATGAGCGTGAAACTGGCATTTAAAGCAGTGAAACCGAATGAAATCATTGGGAGTGAGTCAAGTTCCAGAGAGGATTCGGCTGGAGCCCTGGGGCCCTTCAGCGTTTATAGGTCGTCGGGAGAGTGAGGCGGGGTGGGGGCATACAGGAGTGGAGGGGAAAGACCCCATGGCCCGGGGACTCGGCTGAGCATCTTGCAGGACCCTTGGGTTCTGGCTTAGAGGGCAGCAGTGGCTTCTGGGCAGGGCCCAGGCATAAGGCTGCCACCATGCCATGAGCTGAGTGGGTATAAGCCTCTGATCTAGGATCACAGGTGCCACACAAGAGGGACAGGAAAAGAAGATTTGACCCATAGGGCCTCAAATCTCCACTATGTCTCATGGAATCAAGCAGGACAGGGCAAGGATGCGTTAGCTGAGAAAAACATGGAGGGAGTGGTACAGCAGAGGGTCTCGTGTGCCAGGACAGGAGGATGGATTCTGCCCAGTGCCCACCAGAGAGCCCTCAGTGGGTTTCAAGCAAGGGAGTGCACAGCTTGGCTATTTTGAGAGATGAGTGTGGCTTGCAGAGCAGAGAATGGACTCCGGAAGGCCAGGTGAGAAGTTCTAGCCACAGGAAAGCGACTGGTCATGATGAGGCCTAAGCTGGGCCTGTGGGATGTTTCTCTGGGCAAGTGGCCCAGTGCAGTGACCAACTGGATTTGTGCATGGGGGTGATGGGGAGGAAAGGGTCTGCCTCAGTTTCCTGTTGCTGCTATGAGAAATTACAAACTTAGCGGCTTAAGCACCACAGATGTGATGCTTTCTGGTTCCGGAGGTCAGAAGTCTGAAATGGGTCTCACGGGACTAGACTCAGAGTGTGGGCAGGGCTGGCCCCGGCTCAGGGCTCTAGTGGAGAATGTTTCCGTGCCTTTTCCAGCTTGTAGAGGCTGTTGCGTGCCTTGGCGCGTGACCCCTTTCTCCGCCTTCTGTGTGCGTCACTCAACCTCTGGTTCCATTGTTCCGTCTTCTGCCACTTGTGACATCCATGCCTCCCTCTTTTAAGGTCTTTGTGATTAATGACATTGGGTCCTCTTGAAAAATCCAGGATAATCTCCCCATCTCAACCTCCTTAACTTCATCACATCAGCAAAGTCACTTTTGCCAAGTAAGGTCATGATCCGTAGGTCATGCCGAATTGAAGGTGCCCCACGAGGCATTGGAAACACAGGCTTGTGGTGGGTCTTGTAGGTGGGGGGTGGCGGGGTGGGAGGATGGAGTCCTCAGGAACTCCAGCCTGGATGGGGAAGGAGAGGGATGCCCCACATGTGGGAGCAGGGTCAAAAATGAGCAGCGACCGCTGCAGGGGACATCCTCCTGCTGTCCACCCTGCCAGGATGCGGAGGGGAAGTTTGCAAGGCGGTTGGAAGTCTGGGGTAAGCCCAGGCTCACCCTCTCACTCACTGTGTCACCTGGGGTGGTCTGCTCACCTCTCTGCCTCAGTTTTCTTGTTTGTAAATGGAGAGGGTCATAGGACCCACCCCATAGGGTGTGGGAAAGATTAGGGGAAACTTTTCAAGGTGCCAGAGCTATAATCACGGACAGATGAAAGCAGACGGAAATCACAGCCCACAGGGAGTGTCCATCTTTCTGTGGTTAGCAGTACCATTGGCTGCTGTCATTGTCATTGTGTCCTCCATATCAGCCCCCCCCAGGTGTCACTGCAGCTCATGCACCCTTCCTGCCCTAGCCTGTGCCGGAACTGCCCGAGTCTCTCCACCTTTCCCGAGAGAGGCGCCAATGTCCTGCTTATTGTACAGGGCATGTGGCATTCTGTGCCAGGCTGGTCATGGCCAGAGTTCAGCCTAGACCTTGGCCGGCCTTGGGTCAGTGCTGCCCCCGTCCCATCTATTGCGTAGCTGGGGCCACCAGGAAGGGGAGGGGGAGGAGAAGGAAGGAGGTAGTTTTCCATGGGAAGGGCTGTGGGTGTGGCTAGTCCAGGAAAAGCCCACGCGGAAAGCCTGGCTGTTGCTCGGCCCAGCCTGACTTGCAGGTCAGAGCTGTAGGGCTGGCAGGAGAGCATGTGAGAAAGCCCTCTGAGAAGGTGCTGGGCTGTTCCCAGAAAGGGAAACAGTACCCAGGGATCAGAGAGACCGCGTTTGGGGTCTTAGCACCACCAGTTGCAGGCCATGGGGTTTTGGACAGGCTCCTTTACTTCTCTGAGCCCCAGTTTCCTCATCTGTAAAATGGAGATCGCAGCCCCTTAGAGATGAGGCTTGTCACTTGTGTCATTTACCAGGCACAGGTGCTGCATGAGATTTGCAGCTGAGAGAGCAGTGACAGAGCCTGGAAACCCCAAACCGGGCCAGAGGGCTTCCTGCCGGTCTGGGGAAGACAGTCAGCCATTGTTCCAGCCCCTTGTGGGCAGCTGGAGACCTAGGTGGGGCTCCAGGGAGAGCAGGGAGCACCTGCCTGGGCAGGTCGTGGCCCACCTGTCGGCCTGATTCCAGGGAGGGCAGGTGGATTGAGGGGGGTGAGAGCCCGGCCCGGGACAGCTCTGGGGGAGAAGGTTTGCCTCCTTCTCTTCCCTTCCTTTATGTTCCCTTCACTTCCCTTTCCCTCCCCCAGTAGATCTCAGGGTCCTGAATCCGATCAGCCAGGACTGCTGGTTCCTGAGCCTGTCTCGCCACCAAGCCGTGCATGCCTGTGACTTTTTGCTCGTTTGCTTGCTTGTTTTATTACTTTTTATACTGGAATAATTTCCACTTTACAGAAAGTTGCAAAGATAGTACAGAGAATTCCTGCACACCCATTCACCCACGTAAGATGTTCATGTCTTGCATAATTGTAGCCTGTTTGTCAAACCTGAGAAACTCACCCTGGTACAATGTTATTAACAAAACTAGACTTTATTTGAACCTCATTGGTTCAGATGTCCACACATGTCCTTTGTGTGTTCCAGGATCTAATCTAGGAGACCACATTGCATTTAGTACTTATATATTTCTCTTCTTTCATTTATGTTTCTCATATTTGCAATAAATGCTACAGTGAACGCCCCTGAGCCCGCCACCCATCAAGTATTAAAATAGCACCAACAACATACACCCAGCTTGTGCCCCCCTCTTTTCCCAGAACAGATACCCCAAAGTTTATGTTGATTGTTCTCTCAGGGTTTCCTCCCAACTTTTTATTTTGAAAAAATTTCCAAGGTACAGAAAAAGGTACGAGAATAGTACAGTGACTGCCTGTATATCCTTTCCCAAAATCCACGGATTCTTAACATTTTGCCATCTCTTTCTCTGTTTCTCTCTGTGTGTTTAAGTAATTTGCAGACATCTTGACTCTCCACTAACTATTTCAACATGCATCTTCTAAAAACAGTGCTATTCTTTTACATATTCACAATATTATTATAACACTTATCAAATGTAATAACCCGTATCATCTAATATACAGCCAGTATTCAGATTATCCAAAATGCTTTTTCTAGCTGCTCTTTCCCATGATCTATATAAACCACAGGTGGGTTTTTTTGCTTGGGTTTATCACATGTGGTTTTGGCCTAAACAAAAACTGTCTTATTTTTATAGCGCATCATATTATTTCCAGAATCATCTGGGACCTGCTTGTTTCACTTAACATTATGTAGCATAACGTTGACATGTACAGTTGTCACTCGTTCGTTTTCACTGCTCTGTATGATTCTGTTGAGTGACTAGGACCCTACAACTAATTGATCCATTCTGCTGTCGTAGGGCATTTGTGTCGCTTCTGTGGTTTTGCTGGTGACACGCTGAGGTTTGATAAGTGTGATGGTAGCATTGGGCTGTGCAGAAGAATCGCACTTTTCTTAGAAGATGCATGTTGAAATACTTGGTGACGAGTCAAGGTGCCTCGAGCATGTCTCCTGCTGCACATGTCCAAAAATTTCTCTTGGGTGAAAGAGAAAGATTTCCAAGTGCCCAACTCCACTTTTGCTCATTTTCCCGCTCACTCTGTATATATTTGCATAGGCAGGCGACATCTCTGGCAGACGTCTACTCCCCCCGGCACGTGCTCTCACACAGTGGTTCTTTCAGACATTTGTCATAGGTACACAATGGCGTTTAGGGATGCACAGCTTACACATTTTAGCCGCCCGCAGCTTGCCCAGACTCACCCTAAGACACCTGCTTCCCATGCATCGTGTGCACACATGGAGACACACATATTCTGCCTCTCGGGTCAAGGTAGCGGGGCAGGGAAATGCTGTTGACAGCCCCTCCTGGGCTAAGGCTCCACCTCGCACTGCTCAGGGACTAGCTCCACCCAGCACCCATCGCTGCCCACCCTGGCGTCTCTTGCTTGGTGCCCTCACCCTACAGGAGGGCACCTGCCTATTTGCTTATGTTTCTCCCAGCTAGACTCTGAATTCCGTGTTCTCCTTGAATCCCAGCTCCCAGCTTAGCTTCCACCCCATGTAGTTGGTATTCAGTAAGTATTGAACAAATGAACGGGAGTTTAAGCTCTAGGTTTCCCACTCTCCAGCCATCTGACCTTGGACAGATCCCCAAACTGCTTTGTGCTTTTTCTTTATCTCTCAAATGGGGTTGGGGATCACCTTCCTTGCGGGATTGTCAAGAGCCTGAATGCCGGGTGCACCTCAGCCTCTGTGTAAGCTTTACAGTGCCGTGCAGGTATGGGGCCCATGGCCATGTCCCCTCCAGGCACTGGGCTCGCCAGGGGACAGAAAGAGCAGTGGCCCGTGGCGGCAGAGATGCACCATCTCACAGCCAGCGCCCCCACCCCTGCTAGCTGTCAGTGCTCTGGTGTCCAGAGGACAGGGAGGCCCAGAGGGCGTGATAGTGCCCACCATTTCACAGACACCCGCTGCCTGTCGAGTGCCATGTTCAGGGCTTCACATTCACCGTCCAGACCTTTGCTCAGCTGGGCATCCTAGATGGGTTGTTCCCTTTTACAGAGTAGGAAACTGAGGCTCAGAAATCAGAGCTGGCAGCTAGGTGGTTCTTTGCCGCCTCCTGGGAAGGGGGGGGCGGTGGCCTGAGTTCATCAAAGCGGAAAGACGACCAGGGCATCCTGGCATCCGCTGGCAGTGCTCCCCCGGCTGCCCCCTGGGTGGTTGGCTGGTGGTGGGCACCGCCCCTGGGTGGCTTTGTGGGTGGCATGGAAGCCAGTCCTGCCCACCTGGCCTCACCCTGGCCCTCTCTGCCCTGGTGCTCCCCATCCCAGCTGATGCCGCACTTTTCCCCGCCTCCTGGGAACCAGGCAGAAGTATGGCTCCCCTGTCCCACTTCCAGGAGAGGTGGGGGCAAGAGGCTGGAAATTCTCACTGGTGTCCCTCTTTCCATTGGCACCCCAGGCCCTGGGATAATGTCCCTGGGAAAAGCGTATGCTGCCATTCTGGCATGTTGCCCATCGGCAGGTGTGGCAGGCCACAAGAGCAGGCCACTGGTTCCCTCCCATGGCTCAGCCCCCACAGCACCTATGGGAGCCTTGAGAAGCAGATAGAAGTGGACCCACCCCCACCCCAGCAGCCTTCTCTTCTCACGTGGTAACTTTGGATTTGGGTGTTAGGAGGCCCTAAGGCATCGGCCTGGTGAAGTTCAAAAGGGGTCCCAAGGGGACCAGCCTCAGGCAAGCTGCCTCTTGGTAGTATTTTACTGGGCTCAGTCCCACTTCTGGAGGGTTCCTTTGTAAAGTGCGTCAGGCCCAAGGGGGGACCCTCCTGGGTCCTTGCAGGAAACCCACAGGCTTCAGGATCCCGGACCTGGGGGAGGGCTTCCACCTCTGCGAGCCTCATGTGTCTGTAAAACAGACGATGGAATTCCTGCTGCAGCTGCACATGAGGCTCTCTAGGAGGGCTAAGATGTGAGCCTGAAAGTACCTTCTCGTCCTGGCTGAGATCCGCATGCCGGGAAGGGTGGTATTGTGCCAGCTTGCCGTGGGGGGTTCTGCTCATCCCCGACTTGCCCTCTCTTGTCCCCGCAGGCCACAGGAGGCAGCCTCTCCCGCCAAGGTGGGGGCAGCCCGATGGATACTCACCCTTAGTTCCCCTGAGGGCCAGACACACCAGGTCTGCTTTCTGCCTGGATCCCCCACAGCCCAGGCTAGCGGAGGGGCTCCATGGAAATGCCGCGAGAGCCGAGAGGGGGAAGATTTATTCGACCTTTCACCGAGAGAGCACGCCTTCCTCTCTCTGAGCAGCCCTTCCGTTACTGGTGGCCGCCTCTGTCTACCGTTTATGATCATAATTATCAAATAAAGGCATCAATTAGAGTGCAAGACTAGCAGAGAACAGACTTCCAAAGGCCAAAGCCAGCTGGGGACCGGGGTCCTGTACTTTGCTCCGGGGGCAGTGTGTGCAGCCACCCCTGGCAGAAGTCAGCTAATCTTGTGGTTAACAGCTGGGTAAGAAACGAAAAGACAAAAGCTGCAGGGGCAAACAGGGTCCCTGCAATGGTGAGAGAGGAGACCAAAGAATTGGGTTCAGTAGGAAGAGGCAGGAAAATGCCAGCAGGAGGGTCCGTCTAGGGAGGGTGTCGCAGCCCAGGGCCGAGGGGGACTGGATCACCTTGTAGGGGCCGGTTCTGCAGCACTCTCTGGACGGCTCTGGGGGCAGACCGGGAGGGTCCCCTAAGCCATCAACAAAAGGCCCAGCCATTATCTATGTATTGTGCTTAATAGAAAAGGGATACCAGATGCACTCTAGAAAACTGTGTGTCCAAAATGGGGACTTGAGTTATCTGGGAAAATTAGCCACACATGTAGAACTTCATTTCCTGAGGCTCCAGGATAATCAAGGCATTGACCTAGTCATAACAGCAGTGACAACTTGGCTTTGATGACGTGGAACCTTGAACTTTCATATAGTGCTTTCATATATGCAGCATCATTGGATCCACCCAGCAGCCAGGATTGTGGAAACTCAGGCCCAGAGAGGTTGAGTGACTTTCCAAACACCACACAGCATGGGGATTAAAATCAAGATTGCCTTGCTATCCACTGGGCCAGGGACTTTCCTTTCTTAGCCCTTGGGTCTGCCTTCATTTCCCACTGCCCATAGGCGTTCAAGTAGGTACACTGGGGACACACATCCCCATTAAGCCCAAACTGAATTTCCAAATGAAGAATATTCTGAAATGTTTGCACCCATTGGTGTCCTTTACAAGCAGCAGTCTTGGGGACTTGGCATCTAGAACAGTGATGACCATCCCTTAAACCATGCCAGGCACTGGCCTGAGTCCTTTAGGTGTTTGTCCTCACTTAATTGTCATAGCAGCCCTAGGCGGTATTTACTGTCATCGTTGCCCTTTTACAAAGGGCATTGAGGCACTTACCCAAGGTCACGAGCTAATACCAGAGCCAGGATTTGAGCCCAGGCAGTCGGGCTCAGGACCCCAGGGCTGTGCTTCAGACTTGGGGAGACTAGGGGTTATACAACCCTGACTCCTCAGAGCCTCCAGGATTGTGCATCCTCCCCTCCCCCCAATCTCACTTCATTACTCCGCAGCCCTCTGAAGCAGTTTACTAATCCTTGTTTTGCCTATGCACAGACTAGGCTCGGAGGTGACCGGCTTGCCTGAGAGCTCTCCTTGCTGACGGGCAGGCCTGGCCATTGCTCTGCAGGTGGTGTATATGTGTGACGGTGGTGGCAGGAGTGTGGCTTTGTCTGGAAAAGGGATCTCATGACCTGCCTAGATGCCCACTTGGCTCAGCCTCCCCACCAGGCTAACCAGGATGCATGGGCAGGGGCTGCCATGGCCATGGGTGGCTGCCATGAGTCCCATCAAGAGCAACTGGCACTGGCCAGTGTACCCGCAGACCCCACAGGATTGTTCAAACGAGTCCACTGCCCCTTCCTACGGCCTGTGCCCTGATGAGGAGCAGGATGGGGTGGAGCTGGAGCATGGACACAAGCCCCAGGGAAGGTCCTAGAAACCTGGCAGGGCCTCTTCACCCCTCGTTTGGCCTCCCTCCCAGAAAGTGGGATGCTCCTTAGCCCACACATGCTGAGGAACTTCCTCCAGGTCCCTCTGGGTACCCAGAAAGAACTGGGCTCTTTCCCCTTCCACTCCTAGAAGCCAAAATGAGACTTGAGTGAGAATGCAGTTTCCTGTAGTATTTAGGGCCTATTTTATTAAAAACCTCATTGTTTTCATTTGCTAAAATCTGCCAATGCAATATGCCAGAAATGTGTTAGCTTTTACAATGTGGATTTATTAATTATAAGCTTATAATTCCAAGGCTGAGGAAAATGTCTAAATCAAGACATGAGACAAAGCTCTTTCCCTGAAGGTCAGCTGCTGGCGATCCTGGACTCCTGCCACGTGGCAGGGCACAATGGCAGCTCTGCTGGTCCCTGCCTTATCCTCTGGGCCACGTGGCTTTCAGTTTCTTGCTCTCGTGGCGTTCTCTCTCCTTAGTGGGTTTCTCTTTCTCTGCAGCCTTTTTCTGTATCTGCAGCTTTTTATTTCTCCATTTATAAAGAACTGCAGTAAGAGGATTAAGACCCACCCCGGGTCATGCAATCTAATCGAAGGCCCTTAACTGAATTTAATCAAAAGTTCCCACCTACAGTAGATTTGCATGCACAGGAATGGATTAACTTTAAAAACAGGATTTTCTGGGGTCCACAAAAGCTTCAAACTGTCACACTCATCCTTTAAAATATAACCCCCTCCCCATTAAATAAAAATAGAAGTGGGGAAGAGCCCCAAGACTCTGCCAAGAAACACAGGTGTCCCAAGGCCTGATGCTGAGCTGGAAGCATCCTATTGGGAGAACGCGTTGGGCGCTAGCACAGTGTCTTCCTGCGCGTGGCGAGTGCTTCGTAAGCGGGAGCAGCTGGACCCTTTCTTGGTGTTACCAGCAAAGGCACCTCACCCTACTCCCTTCTCCAGAGGCCTCAGGGCTTCCTCCCTTGGGCCCTCACGCCAGCCCAGGCCCCTCCTTCTGGATGTCCCACTGCTCCCAGTTTTCTGTCTGGGACCACTATGCACTTCCTACAGGCTGCACTGTGATGCTCACTCTGCCTATCAGCTGCAGCCCGATTTGGGGGTGCCTCCTTTGTCTCCCCCAAGCAAGGGAGGACTTAGAAGGAGAGGGGAAAGTTTCTGCACCCGCCAGTGCTTGCCGAGTCCCTACAGGATTCTGGGAGCTGTGTGTGTGCCTTGTGTGCCTCTCACCCTAGATTCAGATGAAGCCATGTCCCACGAAGCTGGGTTGGGGTCTCTCTGCACCATCCCACAGTCTCCTGCCCTGACACTTACTGAGCCCTGGGCCATGTGCTTTGCTCTTTGTACCCAGCTTAACCCCCAGGCTTGGCATAACACCCAAAGGTGCTAGGACCGTAGCTCCTAGAGGTGATGTCCATGACATGTGCATGACAGAACCAGGATGGACCCTCTCCCAGGTCAGAGGACCTGGCGAGACTCAGGCCTACTCTCTGTCTCTCTCCACCTACACTGCCTTCAGGCATCAGATGCCGGTGATGGGGGCTGGGGGTCGGCCATGCCTGGCCACGTCATGTCTGACCACCGTGGTGACTTCAGTGTGTGGGCCTTGTCTCTGAGGTGCCTGTCCACTTCTTTTCCATCCAGGTGGCTTTGTTGGTCACCAGTACTGAGTGCGCTGGGCATGGTGAGGGGTGAAGAGAAGATAGAAACAGGGAGCCATGGCTGTTAGAGCAAGAAATTTAGAGGACATCTTTAAGAGCAACCCCTCTTTTTACAGACAGGGCAACTGAGACCTCAGAAAACCCAGGGTTCATGGGAAAGTGGAAAGGCAAGGGCTTTCGGGTCAGACTGAGTCAGCTTTCCCTAGTACTCAGCAGCTGTGTGACTCTGGGCAAGCCGACCCTCTCTGAGCCCCGTGTCGTCTGCTGTGGCGAGAGATACCCATGTTTGCACTGAGAAAGCAGCTAGCATGTGATGTTTAATCCATGGCATCCTCTCCCAGTACTGTGCGCCTGCTGCCACACGGGGATTCTGTGGTGGCAAGGGGCTAGTTGGAAAGTATCTCCCACCTCCCTTGGACCCAGGACTTTGTCCAAGTTCTCTGCACAGCACCTGGAGCAGGGTCAGCTCGATTGCCTCACATCTGGAATCCTGAAGTCCATCTGGAAGGGCTGTTCTGGGGTACGAGGGGGAAAGGAGGTTCTGGGGGATGCTGGGTTCGGGCACAGTCTAGGATCCAGCAAGTGTGCGGTGTCTCTGGGGCACCCAGTGGGCCAATGGGCCTTGGTGGAAGACAGGCAGGAGCTTGGAGACTTCGGGGGGCAGATGAATGGGACTAGACAAGGGACAGCAGGGAAGTGGAGAGCCCAGGGCAGTGGGTGACGGAGCACAGGGAAGAGGGAGAGTCAGGCCAAGCCATGCCCTTGGCTTAGGGCAGCATGGGAAGCTCTTCTGCCCTGCGGGGCCGGTCCCCAGAGCCTCACCCCCCAGGCTGGGACCTGGGGCTCCTCCCCGGCCCTGTGTGTGTGGGAAGGGCCAGCTGCCTAGCCCCAGGTCTGCTGCACATGCTGGGTCAGCAGATTCCCTGGGCTCCACAAAGCCCCAGCCCAAGAGGAGGCTGTTCTGCAAGTTGGCCTCCTAAACGCAAGTGGTTCCTGCCAAGTTGTGTTTTGTGTTTTGTTTTGTTTTTTAATTTTAAACCAAATAATAGACTTTTTTTTTGGAGGAGTTACATTATTTTATTTTTTATTATTTTATTTTAAAAGAAGATTTAGATTACATAAATGATACATCAGAAATTTAGGGGGATTCCTATATACCCCACTCCCTCCCCGTCCCACACTTTCCCCCATTAACAACATCTTTAGTGTGGTACATTTGTTACAATGTATGAACACATACTGAAGTGTTGCTACTGACCGGGGTCAATGCACAATTTTACAGGTTTTGGCAAAATGTATAATGGCCTATATCTGTCATTGCAATGCCATTCAGAACAATTCCAATGTCCCAAAATGCCCCTTGTTACACCTACTCTTCCCTCTCCCTCCCTCAGAACCTCCGGTGACCACTGCCTTTATATATGTTACGAGTTCTTCCATGATGATGATAATAATAATGTCTGCTTTAGTCCAGTTGTTTTTCAGTCTCTTCTGTCCCCCTGTCTCCCAGGCCCTGGCTCCACCCTCCACCCCATCTCAGAGGCCCAGGGAGGCTGTTCTCTGCCCTGTTGGATGGTGCCAGCCACTCTTCCTCTAACCCGAGCTCCCCCACTCTCCCCAGGCTCGGCCCCAGGAGCCCTCCTCCGTTCTGTCCCCAGCCCCAGCCCACTCACTCACCCCTCTCCTGCCCCACCCCAGGCCTGTCTTAGGGGCTAGCCCGGCCCCAGCAGCTCCTCTGGGCTGAGGAGAGGGGTGAGGGCAGCATCCCAGGCCCAGGCTG
The DNA here is from genome assembly GCA_026826555.1 of Tolypeutes matacus. Lineage (NCBI taxonomy): Eukaryota > Metazoa > Chordata > Mammalia > Cingulata > Chlamyphoridae > Tolypeutes > Tolypeutes matacus. Next base: position 3,828,062 of record JAKSZT010017954.1, read on the forward strand.
GGTGGGCTGTGAAGGGCTGCCCCGGGCCCTCGGCAGGGAGAACCCTCAGCCCCCACACTCCCAGAAGTGTGTACGGCCCTGTACGGTCCTGGCCGGCAGCCCCCGCTGCACCACCCTGTGGTTCGGCCACTTTGTGGACCCTGGCCGTCCACCCTCTAGTATTGCCCTTCTGGGGCTTTCTCCACCCCCACCCCACCCCACACAAACTTCCCTGCCTTCTAGGGGCTTTCCACTCCCCTGGGGCCTCCCTGTCCTTGCACAGACGGAGCTGGGCGCCCTGACTCACACCCGCATCTCTGTGTGTGTCACCTGCTGCCTGCTCAGTGGGCACCAGGACATGTGCCACCCCCTCCAGGCTCTGAGTTCCTGGGGGGTCTCCAAACTGGACCTGGGGCTGGTCCTGGGGGAGCTGTTCAGCAAATGTGGGCTAGATGAGTAGATGCCCCAACAGAGAAGGGGGGCCAGAAACAGGTGGCAGGGAGGGGGGCAGGACCTGAGCCTGTTGCTCCGGCTGTGGAGGTCGGGGTAGGGGTTTCCTCATGGAATAAGGGGCCAGGGCCGCATTACACCCCCTTGTCTTCCTCTTGTAGATGAAGATGACGCCAACAGACTAGGCGAGAAGGTGATCCTCCGGGAGCAAGTGAAGGAGCTCTTCAATGAGAAATACGGTCAGTGCTGCGGGGCAGGGGCCCTGGGGTGGGGCTGTGGAGCCAGTCGGCCCTGGTGGTCCGGCCTCAGTTGCCCAGCTGGCCCTCCGCTGCCTGGGAGCAGGGCTGTGCTGCCCATGACCCGTAGGGGCTGGTGGCCCATTTCCCCAACTGGAAAGGGGAAAACCTGCTGTAAAGAAAAGGCAGTCACAGTGGTCAGCAGTTTTGCTCCTCAGGACCGGGCTGTGGCTGAGGCCATGGCTGCCACAGCCGCGTCAGGCAGATACTCCTCTCTGTTCATCCTGCACTTAGCCCAGGGAACGGCTCTGATCCCAGCCACCAAGGTCTCAGAACTACGGAGGGAGATGGACAGGAACTAGATGGGAACTGTGAAATGCTCTGTCCTGGGCTGAAGGCATCCAGGGTGCCAGGGCAGAAGCCAAGGAGGAACAGAGAATAAGACAGTTACAATTTATTAAGCACTTCCTAGATTGAATGCCAGGCTGTATGCTAGGTGTCCTACGTACATGACATTTTATTTGTGATGAATTAAGTATTACCTCCGTTTTGCATTCTGGCAGCAGAGACAACTAAACAAGTAAACAAACAGGAGTAAATTCATGTGACAAGAGGGCCCCAGGTAGGAAGCCAAGGCCTTCCTGGAAGAAGCTTCTTATAAGAGGGGATGAATATTTTAGCTGAGACTTGAATGTCAAGAGAGGACAAACATTAGGTGGAAAGCTTTTAAGTGGGGCGGGGAAGGAGGGACAGCAAGCGCAAAGGCCATGGGGTGACTGGGGCAGGAATGTGAGCAGGTAAAAGTCTGTGGGGGTGAGAGGGCAGGCCATGACGAGGAGTTAGGGTTTTCATTTTAAGAGTAACAAGAAGCTATGGGTGGTTTGTTGTTATTGTCTTTTATTTTTACTTTGTGTTTGGAATTAATTTTCAAACACAGAAAAAAAGTATAGAGAATGACATCATGAACCATCATGAAACCAAAACCCAGCTTCTATAATTAACCAACCTTTTGCCAATCTTATTTCATCTATTTGCACAAAGTACTATTTTTTTAGTATTTTAAAACAAATACAAGATATATAATTTCATCCATAAATATTAAGGACTTAAATTTATTTAACAGTAATATTTTAAGTGTGCATCAAAACTTCATCTTTCACTTCTAGGTGTGCACACTTTATAAGTCATTATACCAAGCACATGTGAAAGTACCTGTATAGTTGTCAGAATTGGGTATTATATTTTCAATTTTGCTGATTAGATAGATAAAATATGGTGTCTGTGTTGATTTTTAAGCTCTCTCTGGGGCATAATGGCTGAACTGGGACATGCCAGGTTCCAGCCCTTTCCGCAGAAGGTTTAGCTTTCACCGGGGGACATCTTTCTTCCCTCTGACCCCCTGTGCCCTCCAGGTGAGGCCCTGGGCCTGAACCGGCCTGTGCTGGTACCTTACAAACTGATCCGGGATAGCCCAGATGCTGTCGAGGTCACGGGCCTGCCTGATGACATCCCTTTCCGGAACCCCAACACGTACGACATCCACCGGCTGGAGAAGATCCTGAAGGCCCGGGAGCATGTCCGCATGGTCATCATCAACCAGCTCCAGTGAGTGTCCCCAGCACCCAGGCCAGGGTGGACAGAGGGGATGAGGGCCACAGGAAAGGGCGCTCTTTGGACCCCAGAGGGAAATCCCCAAAGCAGGAGTCGGCAGGAGAGAGAAAGTGTCAGGGATGAGGAACCCGATACCTAGAAGGAGGGAGTGGACAGTGCAAGCAAGTCCCAGGAGGCACACCCAGGCCCTGACTCCAAACGCAGGCCTCCTTCTACTGAAACACTCAGTCTCCATATTCACGGGTGTTACTTATTTTTACATATTTAATTACATTTGACATTTTCTGACTTTAACATTGATTTGCACTCATTTTAATGTATAGTCCGTTCTCGTGATTGCGGTAGTTATCGTCTGTAAAGTCACCGCAAACAGTAATAGTGACTGCTGAACCTTTGCTCCTAGGGGATATGCAGGGTTAGTTTCCTGCAAGCCTCTGGTCACATTTTTGTCAACCACAGAATATGTAACCTTGTTTTTGTATTTCTATTTAAAAGACACCTTACTTAATATATGGTATTAATTCATTAATATTGAACGGATGTCCATGCCTGAACGAAGCTTCTCTAACACCCACGTTTTCTCCATAAGGCACATCACAGCCTTCTCATGCTTAGAAACACTAGACAGCACTTCAGCACTACACTTGGGGGCCACTTTAAACAGTGAGGTCACCAAGAAAAAGCTCCCAAGTACAAAAAAAAAAACAGCAGTAAATATATCTCCTACTGTTGACAGTAGGAAAGCCGAAACAAGAAAGCGCGTCCCTTTGTTCAACGTCAACTGGGAACAGGCACGTCAGGTGACCCAAAATTTTCACTGCTCTGCATGTGTCCACAAATGCCCACAAAAGCACCACCAAGGGTATTGATCTTAGGGTTACAAATACATTTCAGCAAGTAGGCAAGTTTGCAAATACAGAATCCACAAATAACGAGGATCAAGCATAGTTAGAAAATAATAGCAATTCAGTACTCCACCTCCCAGAACTAAACATTGTCCATATTTTACCATATATCATTCTAATCTTTAATATATATATATATATATATACACTAATAGTTTATTTAATTATTTTCTAATTTGAAAAAAATACATGCAGCAAACTAGAGAAATACCAAAAGATAGGAGAAAAGAAAAAGTTAACCCATAGCTTCCCCACTCAGAGGCAACCATAGTTAATGTGGTTAAATGGTGCATGCATTTCTTTAGTATTTTTTTCCCTATGTATATTTTTTTTTTCTTTCTTTTTTTTTTTTTTTATTATGGGTAAAAATCATAATTCTCACAATACATACAAACATTTGCAAAATGATATATAAATATATATGCATATATGTGTATTTGCTTACAAAAATGTTATTTATATATATATATATATATATATACATATATTTTAAGAGGTGCTTAGATTACCCAAAATATTACACGGAACCCACTGGGATTCCCATGTTGCCCACCTCCCACACCTCCCACCACATCCCACACAAACATCTTCCACAGTGTGGCCCACCACCCTCAATGAACTTACACATCCTGGAGCCTTGTCACCAACCATAGACCACAGTTCACACTGTAGACCACACTCTCTCCCACTCAGTTCTTAGTGGTGTGTGCTGATTTAAAATGGCCTACATCCGTTGCCACAACAGTACTCAGGACAACCTCCAACTCCAAAGAAGCCCCTGTATTTCAACTGCTCATCCCCTCCCTACCCCAAAAGTGTCAAGTGGCCACTGGCTCCACCTCATTGTTGTAATTTCTTGCATTGCTAGAATCACCATATGTGAACAAGAGAATACCATCAAGTCCACTCTAGTCCATAGTTCTTCCCCCAATCCTGAGGGGACTGGGATGGTGATGTCCACTCCAACTCCAAGTGAGAGAGGGCTTATATCCCATGGATATGGTGGGTGGGATGATCCTGCCTATGTATATTTTATTTTCAGTTTCACACTAGATGTTTTAAAAATAAAGCCATATGTATTGTGGCAAAATGATAAAAGTTGGTAAATCTGGGTATCTGGGTAGGAGGTATATTGGAGCTCTCTATATTGGTTTTTAATTATTTTCGCAACTCTCCTCTAAATTTGGAATTATTTCTAAATAAAATGTTTTTTTCAAAAAAGCATTTTTATGTGGCAGAAAAAATCAAGTTATTCAGAAGAGTATAAAATGAAAAAAAAATAGAAGTTTCCCTAATCTCCTGCCTCCAGTTTACCCCCTAGAAGTAACTCCTGGAAAATGCAGGAAACCACCCCCCATAGCCATACCTCCCAGAGAGAACCAGCAAAGACATTCTAGAGCAGGGGTTCTTAACCTTTTTTGTTTCACGGACCCCTTTGCCAGTCAGGTGAAAACCACAGACCCCTTACTAAGTCCACACTATCCTGTGTATTATTTAATAAATATATCCCACCCACACCAACACGTCCCCACAAGGATAATGTTTTTTTTGAATTTCAATTCAAGCTCTTGTACCCCTTGTTAAGAACTCCTGTTCTAGAGCTTTTCTTTCATGTTTCCACTTTTCATTTAATGCTGATTACATATTCTTTTTTGAAAATTGAAACTAGGATCATACAACATTTATCCATAGGCAGACAGCAAATAAAAACCTGGCTGTCTTTCACTTGACCTCGTACAGACCTAAGTATTATCCACATCCATAATTAATTCTCCTCAATGACTGGCCATTTGTAGTATAGATGGAATGTGATGTGTCCACTATTGATGGACATTTAGTTGCTTCTAATTGTTTTGTTAATACAAATAATGTAAATAAAATAATGCTGCCAGTAAAATAACCAATAAAATGACATTTTAAATGTAAAAGGTGCTTTTAAATAACGCTATGATGACCATCCTTTTTTGTAAACCTCTGCACACATTTCTGACTACTTCGTGAGACAATATGCTCACTTTACAGGTAAGGAAGCCGGGCCCAGAGGGGTGACTGTCTGCCTGCCCGCCTGAGGCAGGCTCACCGTTTCCATTGGGGCCTCACCCGGCTCACACTCCAGTGGCAGTAGCAGCATCTCATCTCACATGAGATGGTGCCCAGGTTCAGGGAGCAGGTTAGGAGGAGGAGAAAATCTCATTTTCAAACTGCCACTTTGTTTCTTTCTTTTTCAGGCCTTTTGCAGAAATCTGCAATGACGCCAAGGTGCCAGGTAAGTCAGAAGCCCAAGAGGCCACCTTTCTGCCTCATGGTTCTTTGGTGGGGACCAGAGGCTGCCACTTTAAAGGACCAGACGGATCCGGAGCCAGGTCCAGAGGTCCACGCCAGAGGTGGCTGACCACCTAGAGAAAAGTCTAGTCCCTCTGCACCATACCTTGCCAGGGAGGCGGAGCTCTCCATCAGCAGCATCAGTGGCCCCAGAAGGCCCCAGAAGCCTGTGCTCTTCCAGGGGGAAGGCCTCTTCATGGCATGGAGACATGTGTCAGGTCGGCTAGAGAGGATGAGTGCCAGCTGGGAGCTGGGAAAGGGGACATCAGGCAGGATCAGTGAAGCCACCTGGGAGTGCCCGGTGGGGTGGGGCAGACCCACTGGGCCCCTGGATCCTGCCTGTATCTGCAGACACATGCCTGCAACAGGCTGTGGTCTTTAAACCTTTGGGTGTGACGGTTCTGATTGAGAAGATATACGCTAGAACTCAGGAGAATGTTGATCATGACATGCACCTCTGATTAAGAAACACTGAGACCTAGTCCTACCACTTATTTTCCATCTGGGAAACCGAGGCCCAGAGAGGGGAAGGGACCTGTCCAAGGTCACACAGTGAGTCAGAGGCAGCCTAGAGCCTGGGCTCAGGACCTTCCATCTGAACTGCAGGCCATGGCGGCCCAGTGGGGACAGTGACGGGATTCAGCGAGGCCCCCTACTCAGATGGGTCCCAGGTATGGCTCACACCAAACCACCTTCCACCTTGAGCCAGTGGCAAGGGCACTTGCACCCAGGGCAGGAAGGAGACTGGGCTTGGGAGCTTCTGTTAGGTCAAAGGCTCATGGGGGCCCCAGGGAGGAGAGTTTGGGACAAATGATCAGAGAATGGATGCTGTCACTTAAGTCTGTCTCCCCACCATGGCCATTGTTAGGGTGTAGCCAGCTTGAGGCACGGGTGGCAGCAAGCACCTCCGACTTCTTTTTCACAGGGAGTCTCCCACTAAAATCCTCCTCTCTGGCTTATAGCCTGGGCTCCTCCATTTTCCAGGGTTCTCATTTATGCCACATCCTGGCCCCCTGGCTCTGGTTTTTCTTCAGACAAGCACTGCCCAACTGGACAATCACCCCATGGACCCCAGCTGTCCTCTTTGTCCTAAAGATCCCTCTGTGTGCTGTGTCAGGTTGCCAGGTGGTAACCTTGTCCCAGTCCAGCCCAAACCACTGGCTGTATCGCACACACTTGCAGGTCTCTTTTCAGGCTTATTTATCCACAGCTGCAAAACAACACCTGCTGTGTCCTTCCCTATGCGGGCCTTGGTACAGGGTTCATTCACACGCACAATCCCATTTGATCACTCTCCCCATTCGGCTCAGAGAGGTTAATACATTTGCCTCAAGATCACACAGCTAGTCAGGGGCAGCCATGGAATTTGAATTTAGGACTTGGGACAGAAACCCAGTGTTGCTTTCCCCGTAACTGTCAAGTCATCCGCTGTGCCTGTGAACTTGTCAGGTCAGGGTCATCAGACAGCAGTGACAGAAGTGACAATCATAATACCAGTTCTCAGTTTCTGAGTATTTCCTGGGTACCAGGCTCTGCAATAAAGGCTTTTTTCCTCCTGGGATCGTCCCAGCAACCTGCAAGATGTCATTCACATTTTGCTCCCGAGAAAACGAAGGCTCCAGCCATTAAATCACTTTCCCCAAGTTCCAAGTCCGCTGGATGGGAAGTCAGGGCCTGAGAAGGGGCCGTGGGCAGTGTGGGGAGGCCAGGCTGGATGGCCCCGAAGGACATGAGGAGGACTGGGGCCTGGCCTGAGCCTGTGGGAGGTCTGCTTGGGGGTGGGGGTGGAGTGTTAGCAAAGGCCGGCAGGTGACGCAGAAGCAGGGTGGGGGGCAGATAGTAGAGAGGGGCCCGGGGAGAGGGGGAAGCCCGAAGATAGAGGCCAGAGAGGTGGGCCTCAGCCAGTGGGGTGCTAGAGCCTTGAATGCCAAGAAGGGAACTTTAAACCCAAAACCAAGGCCTTCTCCAGGGAATTGGGGGCGCCAAGTCAGCACGTTCCTGGCATCCAGGGTCGGCAAACTTTCCCTCCTCTTCCACCAGCCAAAGACAGCAGCATTCCCAAGCGCAAGAGGAAGCGGGTCTCAGAAGGAAATTCGGTCTCCTCTTCCTCCTCGTCTTCCTCGTCCTCGTCCTCTAACCCAGAGTCCGTGGCATCAGCCAACCAGATTTCCCTTGTGGTAAAGTGGCACAGCTCTAGACCTGACCAGGCCTCCTCGGGCAGGGGCCATCCGCTCCAGGACATGGGTTTGGGGTGCGGGAGGCGCTGGGTTCTGAGGGGGGACTCTCCAGCTTTGGGGCTGCAGGCCCATCTGCCTGTCCCACCCCAGAAGCCAGCCATCCCTCTCATCGGGTCCTCACCGCAGACTGGGTGGGAACTCACAGCAGCACTGGGCAGAGGGGTGGGCTGAGGCCCAGGAGAGGGCAGGCAACTGCTTCCCTCGGCAGGGCAGGACACAGAAGCAGGCTCCCAGGTTCCCGGGGGCTCAGGTGCCAGGTTCCTCACTTTGCTCACCTCAAAGCAAAGAGAGGTGTGGTGGTACCTGCAATTTGTAGATGAGGGAAAGGAGGGTCAGAAGGGCAGACTGACATGCCTGCAGCCTCACAGCTGGTCAGTGAGGGGAGAACCCACCTCCAAAGCTGTGCTGTCACGCTGGTGGATTTGGTACCCCCCCACCCAAGAGGAAAACCTCACCAGCGGCCCACACACTTGACAATCCTTTCTGTTTTCCAAATACTAGCTTTGAAACCCTGAGTCCAAATGGGGAGACTATTTAAACCCATTTGAAAATGATTTTGAGGTTTCCTTTGACCATTTCTCCCCCGAGTGCCATCCTGGAAAACCCAAAAGCTCAGGCTTTGCCTTTGTCCCACGTTAATGAGAGCTGAGCCCGCACAGCCCTACTCTGTAGGTGTTTAAGTGTCCACAGAGGGTCACTAGCTCCTCCAGCCCCACCCCCACCCCAGAGAGACCCTGCTGCTTTGGAACATGAGGCCTGGAGAGTTTATGGGGGTGAACATCTGTCCTCAGCTCCCTCTGGTCTGAGCCACACCCATCCTGAGGACCCAGGTGGGAACAGGCCAGGAGGCTCCGGCCCAGGCGGCATGGTGAACCACGTCTCCTCCCTGGGCCTCGGTGGCTGCAGAATAAACAGGACCCCAGACAGCCCTGGGGAAAGCCAAGTTAAGGGCCCCGGTGGTCCCGCCACGGTCCCTGGAGCCCTAACCAGGAACGCTTTGTCCCCCTCTCTCTAGCAGTGGCCCATGTACATGGTGGACTACGCCGGCCTGAACGTGCAGCTCCCGGGACCTCTTAATTACTAGACCTCAGCGCTGAAGCAGGACCTCACTCAGAAAGACTAAAGGAAATGTAATTTATGTACAAAATGTATATTCGGATATGTATCGATGCCTTTTAGTTTTTCCAATGATTTTTACACTATATTCCAGCCACCAAGGCCTTTTTAAATAAGTAAAAAAAGAAAAAAAAATGTGTCGCTTTGCTCTTCACTGTTGAGTGTCAACAGTGTTCGGAACTGGGGGGCTGCATCGCTGGGGGTGAAGGTAGAAGGAATCCTGCCCAGGCCCTCCTCCCTGGCTGACACACAGGCTGAGTCCCTGCATGCCGGCTGGGCCCTGGATTCTGGGGACAGACCTCCCTGGCTTCTTTGCTGCTGAGACCACGTGACCTCTGGGTGAGGAGCCACAGAAGCCAGACGGCGGCTGGAGCCTGTGAGCCAGACTCCTCTGTAAGCAACAGGCCCATCCTACTTCCACTCAGGGCTGCGCCAAGGCAGCCGCAGGAGGGAAGGGGCTTCAGTGGATCCCCTGGCCTCAGAGAGTGCCCAGTGTGGTAGGGGAGACTCGGCCCCAGTAACTGGTGAAGTCAGAAGTGTAACGGATGATGGTCGCACGTCAAACAGGGAGCCCAGCGCCGTGGGCTCACTGTCCCTGGAGGAAGACATCTTGGCAAAGATGGCAATGGTCCTGGAGGGACAGGGAAGGTCTGGGAGGGCTGAGGGCAGTGGAGGGGCAGAAGGTTGGGGCTCAGCTCTGCTTCAGAAAGACCCCTCTAGTGGCAGGTGGGAAGGTGAGGGAAGAGACAAGACGAGGCAGAAAGACACGTCAAGAGAGCTGCAGCAATTGCCCAGGCCTGGCACATGGCAGCTGCTCCTTCACTCAACATATTTATAGAGTCCCACCCTCCCAGAGAGGTGCCCAGGGAGCAGCAAGAGGGCGACCCTAACTAGTGCAGAAACTCTCCTTGAAGCAAGTTTGGGGTTGACCAAAGGCGGCTCGATGGGGTAGGTGGTACTCTGGGAGGAGACAGCAGCATGTGCAAAGGTGGAGGGGTGGGGGGGGATGGGGGGGAGCCTGAGCATGGGGTGCCTTCCAGGAAGGAGAGGGAGCCTCTGGAGCACAGGAGCTACAAGGCTGGCTGGAGGTGAGACGAGCAGGGGGCAATCGGTGGGGACAGTAGAGCCTCTAAGGGCAGTCTGCAGGCTATGCCCTGCCTAGCTGGAGGGGTAAGTGAGGACAAATTCAGCCTGGGTTCTGCTTGTCCAGCCCTGTGCTCTGGGGCAGGGCCACTCACCAGAAGTGCCCTCACTTCCTTCTCACCCACAATGTGGAAGGCCTTAGGCTGGGCAAAGTCAATTTCTGGAGGGAAAAGGAGATCCACACCCAGATCTGCATCTTGGAAGGGTCACCTGTCTGCCTAGAGGAAAATGGGTGTAAGGAGGGAGGAGGAGACTGGAAGTCCCCTGCAGTTTGCTCTTGCAAGAGATGGGGACCCTCTGGGCCAGGTGGAAAGGGGATGTGGTGGTGGGGGAGGTAACAAGGACATTAATGGACAGGACTTGGGGATCCACCAGATGAGAGTCTGGGGGGAAGTGGAGGTCAAGGTGATCCCCAAAGACCTGGCTTATTATAATGGTCTGGCCGAGATCCAGAATGAGGCCCCCGGAACTTCTGGAAGGAATTGAGTCCTGGGTCGCTGAGCACCAAAACAGTCCAGGAGCTTTTGCCCACCCACTGGGTCAGCCCCATGCCCAGAGCAAGCGCGGGAAGGGGACTGACTGTCCCAGCCCTTGGCACTGAGCTTCCTCCTAGAAAGCCAGAAACCACAGACACCCCACGGCCACCCCAGCTGTTCTGCTGCTGGCACCACCCCTACCCAGCTGCCAGTAAGGGGCTCTCCTCCTTTCTCATCCCAGTGTTCCCAGGAGCCACCAGGCTCCTCCATCCACCCCCCAGACCGCTGGCCCAGGCCCTCTTCCCTCCAGAAGCGAGAGGGCACCCTTCTACATTCTGACCCCCGCCCCCTTCTGCCCCCAGCCGCCCCCCACTCCCCTCAGTGCAGCCTCCCTCCCTCTAACCCATCCTCAACCCCAGAGAGCTGATCCTGGAACTCCCTGGATTAACCTCCACTGGTTTCCCTTCCTCCGCTAGCGTTAAAGCCCTGGGCCCTGCGTTCAGGGCCCTCCAGCCGGCGGCCCTCTCCAGCCTCAGCACCCACTCCCCTCCCTCTGGGGCAGCTACCTTGGAAGGAGTGCTGGGAGCCGGGGCCTGCCCAGTGGCGCCTGTCGGTCTAGCCCCGGCCGGGCCGCCCTCCCGCCCCGCCCCTGTGGAGTGCAGGCAGGGCCGGAAGCCGAGGCTGCCCCCGGGCCGCACGGGGCTCCCCGGCTGGGGCTGGGCGCGCGGGCGGGGACCGGGCCCGGAGACCAGGCTGGCAGAAGGCGCCCCTCGCCCCAGCCAGGGCAGCTGGGCCCGGGGCCGGAGGCATTTCCGGGAACGGGAAGCCGGATGCACCGGCGCTGCGGCCGCCGTCTCCCCATCTGCTTTCTCCCCCCTACGGATGCGGGCGGTTAAGGGGCTGCTGCAGCCCCGCCTCGCGGCCGCGTGCCCCCTCGGACCCTAAAGGCACAGCCTGTGAACCGAGAGGGGGCCTCGTGCGGGAGCCCCCTCCTGGCCCGGGAGGCGTGTTCCCGCCGAGGGACGCGCCGGCCCAGGCCCTGGGCCCGCAGTAACGATTTACCGAGTGTGTCCTAGCCAGCGGGCCCTGCTTCCTGCAGAAGAGCCCAGATGCTGTTTATGCAGCCTCTCAGAAGCTCAGTGTACTGTACTTTCTAAAGTGATTGGATTCAAAGCACTCATTCTTTAATTAAACTTCATTCGGCTGCCATCTGTCTGGATTCAAAATGGCTTCGTATTTTGCAACTCTAAATGAGAATTGTTACTGGATTTGTAAACACATCGGAAAAAAATTCACAAAACACTTTGAAAAGTAATAAATGAGGGATGTGGAATGAGCGTTTTAAACGTTCTAATTGCTGGGGAATGTATTCTGGTGGGAACATAATCACTTTATATACAAATCTTTGTATAAAAATCTGGTATCAATGAAAAGATCAAGATTATAGAAAATGCTGGAATTATATCTGACTGAAAACAGTAATAAAGCAATAATCAGTGCTGGGGCGAAGCTAGGACAGAGGCAGGAGGCAGGAGGCGGGGAGGGGCTGGCGAGCTCTCTTCAGCACCTGCTCCTTTGCCGCAGGTTCCGCAGCAACCAGAGGCACCCCTAAATGCTAAGGATGATGATCCTGGGGTCTCCCATCAGGGATCCTGCAACAACGCTGCAAGACATCTCTTTTAAAGGACTCGAAGCTTTGTTAGTGGGGGTTTAAAGAGCCCCAAGACGCAGGGTCTTCTACCTCCCGTTGGCCTAGGCAGAGAAGAGAACAAGGAGAAAAGATGGAGAGGGATGGTAACCCACCTCCACCCCCGTTTCTTTTTAAGTTTTATGGTGGTATATATATTTAAATATATATCTATCCCAAAATCTCTCACATTCACCAATTTTCAGTGTACAATTCAGTGGTATGAATTCCTTTTACAAAGCTGTGCCTACCATCGCCTTCGTCTAGTACCAAAACTTTGTCATCACCCCAAAGAGAAACTCTGTATCCATTAAGAAGTAAGTCCCCATTCCCACTCCACCTGTCCCCATCCCTGCCCCTGGTAACCTGCAATCTACTATCCACCTCTAAGAATTTAATTATTCTGGATATTCCATATACATGGACTCAAACAACATGTGTCCTTTTGTACTGGTTTATTGCTCTCAACATAATATTGTCATGGTTCATCCATGTTGTAACATGGAATTTCATTCCTTTTTAACAGTTGAATAATATTCCATTGCATAGATAGATGGACACAGGTGGTTTCCACCTTTTGGCTATTGTGAATAATGAACATTGGTCAACAAATATCTTTTTGAGTCCCTGTTTTCAATTCTTTGGGGTAGCTCCTCTTTCAAGGCATCCATTTAGTGGCTCAATGAAAGCTGAATGTCAATCAGATATTAGGATTACTAACAATATCCTAATAATCCCAATATCCTAATTAACTAATAATATTAGAGTATTAGGAGGATAATAGTAACGATGATTTTTTCAGTGGGGAAACTGAGGCTCAGGGTAAGGGACTCGATCCAGGTCTGAGCACACAGTGGTGGGAATGTAGGTAGAAGCTGAGGTCTAGATGAAGAGACGCCAGCATCCCCTACGCGTCCCTCTGTGTGGTTTGGCCCCTGCCATCCACCTCTCCCATCTCACCTCGAGAGCTTTCTCCACAGCACCACCTTCCGGTCACTGGGGTTTAGGACTCCTTTTCCGTTTCCTCAAACTGGCCAGAGGCATCGCCTGAGTCTGGACCGCCCCTTTCTCCTTCCTGTCCTTCACATTTAAATATTTCCTGTTCGAAGAGCCCTTTCCAAGCCCCCCGCCACCCCCCCCCCATCTAAAGCAGGTACTACCACCCCATCATTTTAAAATTCCATCTTTTTTTTTCCACCATTTTATTCCTATCATTTATAATAACTTTATTTTCTGGGTAATTATTTTCTGGCTATCTCCCCTCCTATAATACAAGCTTTATGGTGGCCGAGATCATGCCCATCTTTTTCACCTTTAAATCCTAACACCTGTCCTAGAACCCAGACCATAAGAGGTACTCAGTAGATATAATCCAAAATAAATCAAACCAGCCTCTACAAAGAGTAGAAAATGAGTATCCTTCCCCTCTAAATCCTCCTTCCACAATGATTCCAGAAAGCTTCCCACCATTGCCCCATCTCCAGAATCCATCTAATGGAGAACAATGGCTGGTGCCTCTGCCTGTCGTTCCACCATGAAGCCTTGCCTTCTGGGGGTCAGGGGCCTGTTTGGGAGAAAAAAGATGAATTTTATGTCATGTGAAATGCATCTCAATAAAGATGTTTTGCAGAGCAGGTGTAGTTCAATGGCTGAGCACCTGCTTTGCATGTATGAGGTCTCGGGTTCAATCCCCAGTACCTCCTAAAAAAATAAAAATAATTTTTTAAAAGATGCTTTAAAGAAAGAAAAGTCTTGCTTTATTTCTTGCCATGTGTATGAACTCCAAAAAGCCTATATTTCAACACTGATGTCCCCTAACAGGCAGGACCCAGGACAGGTACTAGATGCAGGAAGAGGTAGGAGGATGCCGCTGCAAGACATTCCAGGCGCACTCTGCCTGGTCTACACTTTTGCAGAGAATAGTAAAAATACTATATTCTCAACATCCACATCACAGCCATTATGCAAGGCCTTTTCTGTGCACTATTAAGCCTCACAAGCCTACAAAGTAAATATTAGTTCCTCATTTTACAGGCGAGGTGCAGAAAGATAAAGGGCTTTGTCCAGGATTGCACAACTGGGAGAAATTAATGCCAAGCCAGGATTCCAAATTAGGTCTGCCTGACTTTAAAAAGGCAGGCCACCAAGCCCTGTCCCCAGTGGATCCAGCATGTAGCAGCCCCGCTTGTCCCAAGGCATTGCCAGGGAGGCCATGTGGAGGGGACAGAAGCACAGCAGCCCATGTGGGGCTGATGGGGGGCTCCTTTTCCAGTTTCCCCCTTGTTTGAGGGAGAATCATAGAGGTACATTTGCAAAAAAGAAAGAAAGAAAGAAACGGGTACCAACTAGTTCAGGTTTGTTCAGACCAGACACTACACTCAGTCCACAGGACAAGGCCATCAACCGGGCAACATGGCTGGAAGGACCAAACACACACACACACACCTGTTAGATAAGTTACCACAATTCCCGTGAAGAGCACAGTGCTTAGCTCATGGATATTAAGAAACTGGCATCTGGAAAATGCAGTGAAGACATGTCCTCACTCACAGTGCCAGATGTGCCCCATCCCTTCTTAAGCCAACTCCGCTGCCTCCACTGCCCCCAAGAGAAAACCCACAGTCCTCGCTCCGACATCTGAGGCCCAGTCCCACTCATTCAATCCTTCTGCGTCTCTCGGGGTGTCTTGGCCGGACAGCTTCTTGTCCGGCCAAGCCACACCCCTCACTGTCCTCAGAACATTCTAGGACCTCTCACATCTCTGCCCAGGGTTTTTGCCTGATTGGCTCTGCCCCTTTCCTTTGCCTGACAAACTTCTCAAACTTCTGCACCTGCTTTATGATCCCAATGAAGGACCTTCTCCTCTGTACAGCCTCCCCAGTCTACCCAGATATTGGTTCCTCAGTGCTATTGGTATACAACTCTGTGTTAGCCAGGGTTCTCCAGGGAAACAGAATGGACAGAATATATATATAAAATGAGATTTATTATAGGAATTGACTCACATGACCAGGGGATGAGCAAGTCCGAATTCCCTAGGGCAGGCTGCAAGCTGGAAACCCCAACGAAAGTTTCGAAGGAGAAGCTGGCTGGCTGAAGCAGATATAGAAATTCTTCTTCCCAACTGCTGAAATCATCAGTTCTCCCTTTAAGGCCTTCAACTGATTGGATGAGACGGCTCTCATTGCTGAAGTCCATCTCCTTTGTTGATTGTGGATGTAATCAGCTATAGATGCAATCAACGGACTGATGATTTAAATCCACAAAATACCCTCCAAGTAACCATCAGGCCAGTGCTCACTTGACCAAACAACTGACACCACACCCTAGGCACGTTGACACATGAACTTAACCATCACAAGCTCTTATGACCCTTGACAAAGTGTGTTCTTTGTGTCCCCTGCAAAATGACCTATTGAATACACAGCCTAAAAACACGGACTCATGAGATCTCCTAAATCATCCCCCAAAAAAAGAAAGTCCTTCTCATCGCCAGAGTCTTCCAGACTTCATGTTACAGACTTTGAGATTCCTTGCTCAGGAAATCTGTCCTCCCCCCTTTTTTTCTACTTCTTCTTTTAAAAAAAAAAATTTTTTTTTTTTCTTACAAATGAGGCAATTTATTAACCCAGCATCATTTGTCCTGTTCTTTTGCTGGCAGCTGCCACCTGTCCAGCTATTCTGTCCAGACTGCGCTGTCTCTGAGTCTGCAGTCCCCATCTTGGTCCTTTTCCACCATTTTCAGCCCCTCCAGGGCTTGGAGGACGTGGAGGGCCAAGCTCCTGGAGCCTTGGCTGAAGTGGCTGGGCATGACGCCTTGTCTCTGCATTCCCCATAGATCTTGGTCATAGAGCTGACCTCAGCACCACCCCGGAGGTACAGGTGACATGCTGTGGAGTAGCTCGTGTGTAGAACCAGTTCTCATCCCAAGGAACAAGCTCTTTATGCTTGACCAGCTTGGCTGATTCTACCCATCTGGGAACTTTCGGCTTCTTGGACTTTTTGAGGAAGGCTGCCAGAGCTCTGACAAATGCGCATTGGCTCATGCCTTTTAGAGTAACTCCAGGCATCACATGGTCTCCACGCAGCTCCCCAAGAGAAAGCATCTTCTTTTTTTCCAATAAGTCATTTATTTATTTATTTTATTATTATTTTTAAGATTTTATTTATTTATTCATTTATCCCCCCCTTGCTGCTTGTGCTCACTGGGTCAGCTAACCACGCCGCGCGGGCGGGCTTGCCTTCACCAGGAGACCCTGGGAACCGAACCCGGGGCCTCCCATATGGTAAACGGGAGCCCTACTGATTGAGCCACAGCCGCTTCCCATGTCATTTATTTTTAATTGTGGTAAAATATACACAACATAAAAATAATTTTAACCATTTTAAATGGTCAATTCTTTGCCGTGAAGTACATTGGCAATATTGTGTAACTTTCACCGCTATTTCCAGACTATTTTCATCATCCCAAACCAAAACTCTTACTCGTTGAGCAATAAGTTCCCATTCCCATCTCCCCCGACCCCTTGCTATTACTATTCTGCTTTTGTCTATGAATTTGCTTATTCTAAGTATTTCATATAAGAGAAATTATACAATATTTGTCCATCTGTTTATTTCACTCAGCATGATGTCTTCAAGGTTTACCCATGTTGTCACATGTACCAGTACTTTGCTTCTTTTTATTGATGGAAATTATGGAATAATATTCCATTGTATGGATGGACCACATTTTGTTTACCCTCTCATTTGTTGGTGGACATGTGGGTTGCTTCCACTTTTTGCTTATTGTGAGTAATGTTGCAATGAACATTGATGTACAAATATCTGTCCATTGGGCATATACCTAAAAATAGAATTACCAGGTCATATGGTAATTCTATGTTTAACTTTCTGAGGAAGCGCCAAATTATTTTCCACAGTGGCTGCACCATTTTACATTGCCACCAACAATGTATGAAGGTTCCTATTTCTCCACATCCTTATTAAAACTTATTATTTTCATTTTTTAAAATTAATAGCCATCTTAGTGGATGTGAAGTTGTATCTCATTGTAGTTTTCTTTTTTTTAAAGATTTATTTATTTATTCCACCCCCCATCCCCCTGTTGTTTTGCACTCACTCTCTGCTCCCTCTGTGTTCTTCTGTGTCTGCTTGTCTTCTCTTTAGGTGGCACCGGGAACCAGGACCTTCCGGAGTGGGAGAGAGGCACTCAGACTCTTGTGCCACCTCAGCTCCCTGGTCTGCTGCATTTCTTATTGTCTCTCCTCTGTGTCTCTTTTTTGTTGTGTCATCTTGCTGCGTCAGCTCTCTGCATAGGCCAGCACTCCTGTGCGGGTCAGCTTGCCTTTCACCAGGAGGCCCCGGGAATCGAACCCTGGACCTCCTATATGGTAGCCAGGAGCCCAATTGCTTGAGCCACACCTGTTTCCCTCATTGTAGTTTTAACTTGCATTTCTGTAATGGCTAATGATGTTGAACATCCTTTCACATATGTATTAGTCATTTGAATATCTTCTTTGGAGAATATCTCTTCAAATCCTTGGCCCATTTTTAAATTGACTTGTTCATCTTTTTGTTGTTAAGTTGTAGGAATCCTTTATAAATTCTGGGTGGGCCCCAGAAAATCATGTCCTTAGAACTAATCCAATCCTGTGGGTATGAACCTATAGTCCTTCGGAACTTTTGATTAGATTACTTCAGTAGGACATGACCCAGAGTGGGTCTTAATCCTCTTACTGGAGTCCTTTATAAACAGGATGAATATGCAGAGGGACACAGAGAGATTACCTCAGAAGCTGACAGAAAGAAACTCACAGAAGCACAGAGAGAAAGCCACAGGAGCAGAGAGAAAGGCAGAAGCTGGAAGCAATGAAACCCGGAAGAGAAGGGAGAGACTAGCAGGTGCCTCCATGTGCTAGTCTTTGGAGAGAAAGTGTCACCTGATGATGCGTTGGTTTTTTTCTCAGCCTCAAAACTCTAAGCTTACAACCTAATAAATCCCTATTGTAAAAGCCAACCCATTTCTGGTATATTGCTTTCAGCGACTTTTAGCAAACTAAAACACCGCTTGTCTGAAGAGTTTCCAAGGAGAATGGTTTGAAATGGATCAGGCAAAGGGCATGGGCTGCGGAAATTGAGGGAGTTACATGTTCATCATCAGACGTGGCTATTTGGATTGGTTCGAGCGTCAGGAGGTGAAGAATGTCTTCCAAAAGGCCACAAACCTGCTGGAGAGGTGATCCGTTGGTTTATTGATCTATATACCTATTCATTGAATGAGCATTCCTGAAGCATCTGCTCTCTGGCAAGCACTGTGCCAGATGGCATGGTGTATGAGAACCCGTTTCCCCTGGGTCTGAGGGGCTGGCTGGGAGGATGGACAGTAAATAAGCAACCAGGTAACTACAAATTACGAAAAAGGTTCTGAAGGGCACAAAGTGGTGAGTGGAAGGTTGCCAGGGAAGGCCTCTCTGCAGAGCTGACATTGAACTTGAGTCCTTAAGGATTAGCAGAAGTCAGCCAGGCAAGAATGGGAGGAAGACAAAGCCTCAAGGCAAAGGAAGAGGCTGTGCTAGCCCTGAGGTGGGGAGGGCTGGGAGGAGGACAGCTTTTTTCTGTGAAGGTGATGGGTGAAGGGGAGGGAGCTGCGAGACAAGACGAGAATGAGCAGAGGCCAGCTGGGAAAGCCTCCAGAAGTCCCATTTCATTCAGGGAGCACCCAGGAAGCCATAGAGCCTGAGAAGGACAAGACCCAATGTAAATTTGTTTTTTAAAATAAATCACGCCAGCTGCTGTGTGAAGAATGGTGGTTTCTAGGCTACCCACCTGGTCATCAAAATCAATTCTCTCCTTCCATTTTTAACACCTTCCATCCCTGCTGGAAAGAGCAGGTGGTGGTGACACACCATCCAAGGCCTGCCTTTGGAAGGCCCCCTCCTCACTTCCATCGCTGGCCCGCCCAGGTGGTCTGAACGCCTTGGACACTTGTAGGTGGGTGGGTGGGGGACCCAAGCTTGCCTCAGCCCTTCTCGGCCAGTCCAGGAGAATACAAGCCACTCCACAGCACCTCGCTGCTCAGCTCAGCTCAGTTCAGCCAAGGAGGGGCCGCGTGGAGGGCGTTGTGGACTGTGGGGCACTGCGCCGAGTGCACTGCGCCACCGTCACCTGTAGGGGGTGCCTGCAGAACCCTCAGCGGCCGCTGGTACCTGCAAGAGGACAGGTGCGGGGGCCCAGCGGGGGCTGTGTAGGACTGGAGGAGGGAAGCGGGAATTCATCTCCGTGACCGGGATGATCCGTTTAGACATCTGCACCCCCCATCTGTGGACTGCTGGCCGGCTGCTGGGGGGCCCAGGCGTCTGCCTCCTCCCACAGGCCCACAGAGGCGGGGCTAAGGTGAGTGCAGTGAAAGAGTCTTTGAAGCCAGAGACTCCAGGACCGGTGGATCCTTAGAGAGGAGGAGCCGGTGGCCTAGGGAGACCAAGGAACTGCCCCGGGTGGGCTGGAGAAGGTTGGTGGCTGTGGTGGTTTGGAGTTACGTGCCCCAGAAAAATATGTTCTTAAACTTAATCCATTCCTGTGGGTGTGAATCCATTGGAAGTAGGATCTTTTCTTAGGTTATTTCAGTTAAGGTGTGGCCCACGCAATCAGCATGGGTCTTAACCTGTTACTGGAGTCCCTTATAGAATGAAATTCACAGAGAGAGAGAAAGCCACAGAAGCAAAAACTGAGAGACCAAGAGAGGCCACCATGTATGTTGCCATGTGACAGAGGAGCCTAAGACCAAGGATCACCGGCAGCCAGCCCTGGAATGCCATAGTCTTCTGAGAGAAAGCACTGCCTTGATGATGCCGTGATGTGGACTTTTTCCTGACCTCAAAACCATGAGCCACTGGTTAAGGTCCCCCTTTGCATGGTATTTGCTTGAGTAGCCAAGGACTGGAAAACAGTGGCTGAGTCAGGATTGGCACCTAGGTGGCCCCCCCAGCCCAGGCCCATGGGAGGAGGTCCCCCACCCCCAGACATAGAGAAGCAGCTGTTCTCTCCACCTGCTCTCTGCATGGGATATTTTCATTTTGGAGGTTTTTTTGTTTTGTTTTGTTTTTCCCTTTTCTTTTGTTCTCTCTCCTTCTCTTTCCTTTCTGGGAAATCTGATTAGAACTTTGAAAGCTGAGCCATCTCAGGATAAGGTGGCCTGATTTAGCAAATAAAAACACAGGGCACTCAGTTGAATTTGACTTTCAGATCAACAACGTTTTAGTGCAAGTAATTTCCACTGCAATATTTGGTACGTAACTTAAATGGAGGAGCTGTTCATTGCTTACCTGAATTCAGATTTCACTGGGTGGCCTGTATTTTATCTGGCAACCCCACCTTAGGAGCCAAGATGGTTATAAAAAGGCTGAGCTCATTTGATCCCTGCATAAATAAAGGCTGCAAAGAGAAGGCCCACGAGAGGGAGAAGGAGGAGGAAGCAGCAGTGCGGCCAGAAGTCAGATCCAGTTTCAGGAAAATGGCCCTGTCCCTCGGCTGGCTCCCCCAGAGCTCAGCGGGGCCCCCAAGACGCTGAGCAGCCATGTGGTCCTGTGGTGCAGCTTTCAGCAATCCCAGCTGCTCTCGGCGTGGTTCCAGCCTGCCCTAGCTTCCCAGAGCAGAAGCAACAAGGCAACTACCCTGAGATGTTGAGAGAGAAATGAGGGAACTGCTTAGACAGCCAGAGGAGACAGGAGAGCCATGGCTGCCAGGA
The DNA here is from genome assembly GCA_026826555.1 of Tolypeutes matacus. NCBI lineage: Eukaryota > Metazoa > Chordata > Mammalia > Cingulata > Chlamyphoridae > Tolypeutes > Tolypeutes matacus. The sequence goes on from JAKSZT010017954.1 coordinate 3,848,970, forward strand.
AGAGGACTGAGGAGCAAGGAGGCAGCAGTGGGCGCTGGGCCAGGAGAGCGGCTCTAACTGGGCTGCAGAGGCAGGAGGGGGGCCAGGCTCTGGGGAGGTGCCCTAAGGAGCCTGCGAAGATCATGTTCACAGTCAGCTGCCCGATTTATATGGCCACCTGTTTCCTGTGGGCCTCAGCCCTGCACAGGTGCATGGACAACAGGCTCCAGCCTCAAGCCCAGACCTCCAGAGCAGGGAGGGCAAGTGGGCTCTGCTCCCGAGGGGAAGGGCCCACTTCTGGGGAGCCTGGGACACGTGCTTCCCACCATACCTGCCCCGCCTCTGGCTTCCTGGCCCAGGCCCCTGCCCTGGACCCCAGCTTCCCTGGCTACTTCCCTTTTCTGATGGCCTCCCGGATGCCTGGCCGCTCCCCGCCGAGGCCTGCTGCACAAACGCTGCAGCTGGCCGCACTCCCAGCTCCGGGGTTGCCTGAAACTGAGCTCAACTGAATCTTGGGTTTCCTCCACCTTCCCTGACCCGGGTCCCCCACTCTCTGCACAACACCCTTTGAAGAGTGGGCCCAGCTTGCCCTAGTCTGAGCGGGCTGCGTGATGGCAGAGACACCAGAACGTCATCCTACCATTTTCCTTCTTCCTTTCTTCTCTAAAACTTTTTGAGTATTATTCTATTTTATCACAAAAGGAATAAATGTCTGATGTAACTCTATAAATAATATAGAGTAAAAAGAAAAATTGTGTACCCTCTCCTCTGCCTCCAACCTTTTTTTAAATTATTTTTTCCACCTCCAATCCTATCCCCCTGATCTTAACTATCAGTGTTAATGGTGAGATATGTATCCTTCAACATCTTTATGCAAACAAATACTAAAAAAAATTTTAATTAAAAAATAAGGAAAAAAAACCCAACTTTGTGCTCATATAACTAATCATACTCCTAATTCTTTCCCCTTCTTTTCCTCTAAATGAACCAGTCAGGGTTGCATTCAGCACCTGCACATGGTGGCGACAAGAAGCTCAGGCTTAAATGGCACAGGCTGCTCAGGCTGCTAAAGCCCCTTCTCCATCTCTGCTTCCGTATCCTTGCAGGATGACTCTGGACCCGAGGTCACAAGTCCACGTCCCAGGCAGGGAGAAGACAGAAGGCAAAGAGTGGGAGATACGTGTCAGCTGACTGATGTGTAATCCATGCCTTTAGAAAAACCACAGTGATCCCAGAAGTTCTTCCCAGCAGATTTCGGTTTACATCTCATCAGCCGAATGTACGTCATGTGGTCTTGCCTAGCTGCAAGGGAACCTAGGAAATCCAGATTTACTTTTTAAGCCGGCGCATGGCCTATGAATAAGGAAGGAGGGAATATAGATATCAGGGTGTGTCCAGAAATGCCTGCCACAGACACCATACATGTTATCCTGTCACTCCTGTCATTTCTCCATTTAATATGTCATGAACATCTTTGCAGATTAGCATATGTAAGTCCAACTCATTCCTACTGAAAACTGCAGTAGTCCCACAAAATGATATAGCCACAATTTATAAAAATAGAACGTACCCAATATTTTTCTAAAACAAAGAAAGTGGCATTAAAACATCCTTGGGTATATAAATAAATCCTTTTGTTCTGGTGCTTTTGTTCCTGAAGTCTAGATTTCTCCAAAGGGAGTTGCTGAGAAAAAGAGTATGCAACAATCACTCTGAAACTCAATAACTTAAATGGCAAGCACTTGTTATCTCGTACAGCTTCTGAGGGTTAGGAATTCAAGAACAGCTGACGTAGGTGGTTGTCACGCTCTCAAGCTGTCGTCGGGCTGCTCGATCCGAGGGTACGGCTGGGGCTGGGGAATCTGCTCCCAGCTTCCCAGCCTCGTTCACATGGTTCTGGGCAGGCCTCAGTTCCTTGGCGGCTGTCAGCCGGAGGCTTTGGTTCCTCATGGCATGGGCCTCTCGTAGGGCTGCTCGCAACTGGGAGCTTTCTTCCCCCAGAAGCACCCAGGACAGGAGCTGCAGTCCTTTTCATAACCTAATATCAGAAGTGACATAACATCACTTCTGCCTTATGCTACTCATCACACAGACCCCCTCTCATCTCCTGCACTATGGGTGAACGCCATGAGAGTGTGAAGAGCTGGAGAAGGGGAATGTTGGGGGCCATCCTGGACATTGGCTACCACAGGTGGTCGCAAATTCTTTAACATTCTTTTTCCTTTAAAAACTTACTGTTGTTCCACTGATTAAAAGAATCATCCATGCTAATTTTAGAAAAATTGGAAAACACGGAAAATATAAAGAAGAAATAAAGAGTACCCATTGTAGTATAATGAAACACTTGGCAGGTCTTTGTCATTTCCTGTGATAGGAACATCTTTGGTTAGGCTTGGTGGGCCCAGGACCATCCCTGATAGTTTAGGCTAAGGGGATGACAGAGAGGGGCCAGGCACACCTGCAGTTGCAAGGTGGGGGGTGGCCGCACCCCAAAGGCCAACCATGTCATTGGTGTTGGGGCTTTGAGCCAGGTCATATGAGCCTGTGTCAACCAGACTCCCCCAACCTGGAGACAGAGTTCAACCACATGGGCGTTGATGTCAGCGGCTATGCTTACATCATGAAGCGCCATATATACTTGGACCCTGGAAACTCCAGAGCTTTGATGACATCACTGAGCCGGGAGGGTGACCCCTTCTGACTCCACATGGAGACCCTGTGTGTCTCTTCTTTTGGCTTCTTATTTGATAAAACTATCATCCTAAGTATAGCGCTTTCTGTGAGTTCTGTGAGTTGTTCTAGCAAGTTATCGAACCTGAGGGGTGGTGGGAACCCCCGAATTTGTAGCCAGCTAATCAGAAGTGCAGGTGGCCTGAGCCCCCAAACTTGCCAGTGGTGGCTGAAAGACTGTCTTGTAGAGGACTGCCCTTGACCTGTGGAGTCGCACCTAACTCCAGGTAGCGAAAGTCAGAATTAAATTGGTTGACTTACTGCAGTGTTTGCAGTTGGCGTCAGAAGCTGCTGGAAGTTCTAGACGTTTTTGCAAAGCCCTAGTAGCCATAATCCCACCATGGAAAGATAACTGTTATTTATGTTTTTACAAGTTTCCTTCCACTCTTTTTTTTCCATGCATATTGTATTAGTTAGGATGCTTTTCTCAAAAAACAAAAATCACTCTGACTCAAATGAGCTAAAACAGAAGGAATGTGCTAATGGTCCCAGCGATCTGGAACTATCGAGGTGGGCAGGTGTTAGGGCTGATGGCGCTCGCTGACGTTCGGAAGGACCCAGGGTGTCTCTGCCTCTCTTCTTTGCACCTAAAACACTGACATCATCCCAAGGCTCATTCCACAGCAGCCGTTCCAGGGGCCGTGTGCTCTCATTCAGCTCTTAGGCTAGGGGGTGACCAAAGGGGCTCAAAGTCTTCCCCATCAGCCTGGTTGGGCCCACCTGGGCTGTTTCCTGGCATTGGATGGGCCAGTTGGCCAGTGTTCCCCTGGCAAAGGGGTAGGATTACTATCACTGGTTTAGACCAGCCATCCCCAGGGTGGGGTAAGCTTCCTCCAAGTCACATACTCTGTTAGGTTGGAGGAAGAGGAAAAGGAGGCCAGGCAGGCAACCATTAGTGTCTCCAACACAAATGTATTTAGACAGTTGATGTGATGCTGTGTAGACAATTCTGTATCCTAATTGTTTTAACTGAAGATTGTATTATGAACATTTTCTGCAAGGCTTAAAATTTTTCATAAAAAATATGTAATATTTTGAAATAAAAATATTGTCTTATAACATGCCAACAAATAGATGACCTTAATTTACTTTTTTTTTTTTTTTAAAGATTTTATTTATTTATCCATTTATCCCCCTCTTGCTGCTTGTGCTCGCTGGGTCAGCTAACCATGCCGTGCGGGCGGGCTTGCCCTCACCAGGAGGCCCCGGGAACCGAACCCGGGGCCTCCCATATGGTAAACGGGAGCCCTACTGATTGAGCCACAGCCGCTTCCCCCCTTAATTTACTTTTTATAACAGTCTTGTTGATATGTAATTCACATACCATACAATTCACCCATTTAAAGCATACAACCCAATGGTTTTTAATATATTCACAGAGTTGGACAACCATCACCATTATCAATTCTAGAACATTTTCATCAACTCAAAAAGAAACCCTGTACCCATTAGCCATTGCAAACCATTTTCCCCCAACCCCCTCAACCCTAGGAAATCACTAATCCATTTTCTATCTCTATTCTGGACATTCTATGTGTAGTCCCATGTCAACGGTTCTTTCACTTAGCACGATGTTCTCAAGGCTTACCCATGTAGCAGCATGCATCAGTATTTCATTCCTTTTTTTTTTTATTGCTGAATGATATCCCATGGTATGGATATACCACGTGTTTTTATCCAACCATCAGTAATGGACATTTGGGTTGTCGTTTCCACTTTTTGACTGCAATGAATAATGTTGCTATGAACATTCATGTACAAGTTTTTGTGTGGAAATATGTTGTTGTTGTTTTCTCTTCGGTATACACTTAGGAGTAGAATTCATGTGTCATATAGTAACTCTTTTTTTTTTTTTTTAAAGATTTATTTATTTACTTTATCCATTTTAACCCCCCCCTTCCCCATTTGCTGTTTTGTGTTCATTTGCTGGGCAATTCTCTGTATCTGTTTCCTGCCATCTCTTCTCATCTTCCTCCTCCAGTCTTCACCAGGATTCGATCCTGGAGACCTCCAATGTAGGAGAGAGGTGTTCTGCCACCTGCGCCACCTCGGTTCCTGGCTTTTGGAGCATCTTGTCTTGTCTCTCCCCTGCGTCTCTCTCCTGTTACGTCATCATCTTACTGCATGGTTCCCGGGGCCTGGCGGCTCACCGGCACACAGAGCCTGGCAGCCCATGCGCCTTCTATATATACATATTTTTTATTTTACCAGGAGGTCCTGGGGATCGAACCCAGGTCCCTCCATATGGCAGACGGAAGCCCAACCATTTGAGTCACATCCGCCCCCAAGTAACTCTATTTTTAACCATTTGCAGAACTGCCAGACTGTTTTCCAAAGCACTACACCATTTTACATTCCAATTTCTCCACATTCTTGGGAACACTCCTTATTTATCTTTTGATTTTAGCCATCCTAGTGGGTGTGAAGTGGTATTTCATTGTGATTTTAATTCATGCTAATTTTGAGGTTGAGCATCTTTTCATGTGCTTATTGGTTATCTATATATCTTCTTTGACAAAATGTTCCTATCCTTTGCTCATATTTAAAGTGGGCTATTTGTTTCTTTATTATTGCGCTGTAGGAGTTCTTTATATATTCTAGATACAAGTCTCTTATGAGATAAATGATTTGGAAAAATGTCCTCCCTTTATAGATGGTGTCTTTGGAAGCACAGAAGTTTTTAATTTTGATAATGTCCAAGATTAAGTGTCATATCTAAGAAACCGTTGCCAAATCTAAGGTGTGATGGTTAGGTTCTATTTCTTTGAATAACCGTAACTAATACATAAGGTCACAAAGATTTATGCCTCAGTTTTCATCTGAGAGTTTTATAGGTTCATATCTTACATTCAGTTCTTAGATCCATTTTGAGTCCATTTTTGTATATGGTATGAGGTATGGGTCCTTTTGCGTACGGATATACAATTGTCCCAGAACCATTTGCTCAAAAGATTATTCTTTCCTTATTGAGTTGTCTTGGCACCCTTGCCAAAAATCGATTGACCATAAATATGAGAGTTTATTTTTGGACTCTCAATTCTGTTTTATTGATTTGTAAGTCTATAGTTAGGCCAGTACCACACTGTCTTGATTATCGTTGCTTTGTAGTAAGTTTTGAAACTGGGAAGTGTGAGTCCTCCAACTTTGTTTTTTTTCAAAGTTGTTCTGACTTATTCTACATCCCTTGCATTTCCATATGAATTTTAGAATCAGTTTGTCAATTTCTGCAAAGAAGACAGCTGCAATTTTTGATAGGGATTTCATTGAATCTATAGATCAATTTGGGGATTATTGCCATCTTCCAATCAATGAACATTGACTGTTTTGTGTTTTTTTTAAGGAGGTACTGGGGATTGAATCTAGAACCTTGTATGTGGGAAGCAAGGGCTCAACCACTGAGCTACATCCGCTCCCCAATGAGAGTTGGTTTTTTCATTTGTTTGTTTGTTTTGTTTTTAGGAGGTTCCAGGGATCGAACCCAGGACCTCGTACATAGGAAGCAGGTGCTCAACCACTTGAGCAACATTCGCTCCTCAATCATTTTCTTAATTTTGTTTTTGGATTGTTCATTGCTAGTGTATAGAAATACAGTTGATTTTTGTATATTGATCTTGTATCCTGCAACCTACTGAATTCTAATAGTTGTGTGTGTGTGTTTTTTTTTTAATGGTTTCCTTAGGACTTTCTTTATATTAAATCATGTCATCTGCAAACAGAGATGCATTCTTCTTTTCCAATCTGGATGTCTTTTCTTTCTTTTTCTTGTTTAATTGCCTTGCCTAGAACCTCCAGTGTAATGTTGAATAGAAATGGCAAGAACAGAAATTCTTACCTTATTCTTCATCTTAGGGGGGAACTTTCAGTCTTTCTCCATTAAGTATGATCTTAGCTGTGGTTTTTTGTTTTGTTTTGTTTTGTTTTGTAGATGTCCTTTATCAGGTTAAGAAACATAATTTCTTCTCAAATCAAAATTTTCATATAAAACCCTTGGCAGTGTTTGGTACAGAGTAAGTTGCAAAGAATATTGAGTACCATTATCATCATCATCAATTAACCATCTCCTCTTCTTGGACTTTCAGCTATTTCTCCTATTTGACCATTATAAATATTCCACCCATGAACATCTGTGCCATTTTACCAAATTTTATTTATTTTTTTGTGAGTGCTCTTTTAAGACCAAATAAATCTTGAAATGCTATATCACATTGGCTTCAATGCCACTTGTGAGACTAAGAATGTGGCAGTTCCACCAACCCTCCAATAGTAGACTCTTCCAATCTTCCTTGTAAGTCAAGCAGAAAGAGAGAATAGATATACTGGGAAGCAACTTGCAATCTCTGCTCACAGGGTCTGTGAAGGAAAACCTACTTCATGGTTGTTGTTTTTTTTTTAAAGATTTATTTATTTATTTACTTTTGTCCATTTTTTTACCCACCTGCCGGTTTTGCTGTTTTTGTGTCCATTCACTGGGCAATTCTCTGTGTCTGTTTCCTGCCCTCTCTTCTCATCCTTCTCCTCCTGTCTTCACTGGGATTCAATCCTGGGAAACTCCGATGTGAGAGAGAGACGTCCTACCACCTGCACCACCTTTAGTTCCTGGTTTTTCGGTGCATCTAGTCTTGGCTCTCCCTTGTGTCACTCTCCTGTTACGTCATCATTTTGTTGCGTGGCTCAGCGGGGCCTGGTGGCGCACCTGCTCCGTGTGCCTTCTATATTTTTCTTTTTAAATTTTTACCAGGAGGTCCTGGCGATCGAACCCAGGTCCCTCCATATGGGAGACGGACGCCCAACCATTTGAGCCACATTCGCCCCCCTCGTGCGCTTTTAATGCTGGTGTTTTACCATCCTGTGCCAGTCACCAGTTATGTTCTGGGCTGCGGGTTAACTATTGTCAACTTTGCTTGCTGAGGTTGCCTAGAGACTAGCACTTCCTAAGCCTGGTATAATGCGCACATGTTGCGGCTGGACCTGATGGGTGGGGCTAAAACATGTCAGGGCAGGGGCGCTACATCACAGCGATAGCCAGCGTGGTTGGTTCCCTGCACACAAACACTCTGTGATCCTTATTTGGGTGACAGTTACATGGAAAATTAGTTTTTCAAAATTTCATGCATTCATGCATTCACCAAACACAGCTGAGCACCTCCCCGACACAGTTTGGCCCCAAGGACACAGAGATGACTAAGGCCATATCGTTCCCTAAAGAAGACAGTCTGGTGGCTTCCCTAAGGAAGCCAGACTTGCTCTAGGTAATTACAGTTTGGAAAGCAGCACTGTTGCAAGTCCTTGATAAATCTCAACTCCTTTAATGGTCACAACAACGCTTTGAGGTAATAAAATTATTATCTCCCTTCAGCAGGGGAGAAGGTTATAGAGCTAACAACCAGTAGAGCCCGGATTTGAGCACTGGCAGTCTGCTTCTGGAGTTGGAACTCTTAACCATCATAATTACAATTTCACTAAACTAGTAAAGGTTTTCAGCGGTAAATACAGCAGTAATTGATACTATACCAGCAGTGGCACGGGGTCCTACAGAAACAAAGAGAGGGACGCAAGCTAGTCTTTTGGATGAGTTGAAGGAGCCAATTCTTAGGTGAGCTCTGAAAGAAGAATTCACCGGGAGGTCATTTCAGTTGTGTGGGAAAGCAGAGAGGTGTGAAGCAGAGAGGTAGCTCAGTGTTCAGCTAGCATCAATCTGTTTGCTACAGAACTATCCTCCTTAAAATAATAGGGATGAGTTTGGCGGTTCCTCAAAAAGCTAAACATAGGATTGCCATATGGCCCAGCAATTCCACTCTCAGCCCATACCCTAAAGAACTGAAATCAGCTACTCAGATACTCGTACACCAGAGAGAGCAATATTCACAAGAGCCAAAAGACGGGAACAACCCAGAAGTCCATCAACTGATGAGTGGATAAACAAATGGTAGATACAATGGACTAGTATTCAGCTGTAAGAAGGAACGAAGTGCTGACACATGCGACAACATGGATGAAACTTGAAATCATTAGTTGGAGTAAAATAAGCCAGACACAAAAGGACACATATTGTTAGCAGAACGCTTTGGATTCTGGGTTCTAGGTTCTTGGCCATGTCGCATAAAGGAATTTAAGGACACAACATAGGGTAGGCAAGGGAGTAAAGAGTTTATTGAGAGATAAGAAAAAAATAGGACACACCCCAGACACTGCAGGAGTGCTAGAGGGTGATAAGCCTTTTTAAGCCTTTCCTCCACCCCTTTCCTAATGTTGGGGAGGGGCCCCAAATGTTTGCTATTCTGATTGGTTGCCTTACAATCTCCACTTGTTAGCTCTTGGGGGGACCAATGAGGAGGACTTCTGTTTGGAGTTATCTGGGGCTTCCTCTTGAGCCCAGGGTCTTGGCGGGGTCTTTCTGGCTTTGTTCCTAGCAGCGGCCTTTCCTTAGGGGGTTTCTGGGTGGGGTCACGCCATATTCTTTGCTGGATCCCAGCTGTGACTCAGTCTTCCCTCTTTCCCTATACTAACCTGACTCAATATTATATGATTTCACTGACATGAAATATCTAGAACAGGCAAATTCACTGAGAAAGAAAATAGATTAAAGGTCACCAGGGACTGGGGGAGCGTGGAGAAAGGGAGTTATTGCTTAATGGGGATAGAGTTTCTGTTTGGGGTGATGAAAAAGTTTTGGAAATACACTGTGGTAATGGTCGCACAACATTGTGAATGTAATTAATGCTACTGAATTACACACTTAAAAATGATTAAGACAGTAAATTTTATCTTATATATATACAACCCCCCCCAAAAAATAAATAAATAAATAAGCAATAAGGATGAAGAGCTATAAAGAACAATTTTCTTTTTTTTTTTTTACCGGGAGGTCCCAGGAATCGAACCCAGGTCCCTCCATATGGGAGACGGACGCCCAACCATTTGATCCACATCCGTCCCCCAAGAACAATTTTCTTAATAGTTAAACTGTCCTCTTGGCTAATTGCAATTACAGCTAGAAATAATATTTCTTTATTTAAAAAGAGAAATAGAGTTCGGCTGCAGAGGGTGATTTGAAGGGGAAAATGAGACTGAAAGAGGGAAGCTGGAAGATAAAGGTGGACTGCCCTGCGGGAGACACTGAGGCTTTAAAGGTGTCAGGAATTTTTGAGACCCATTAGTCTAACCTGTGCAAGGTGCGCCCTCCCTATCCTGATACATACACACATTTTACAGATGAAGAAACCGAGGCCTAGGGAAGGTTCCTGCCCAAAGTCATTTTAAAAAGTTGGGGAATCCAGATCTGACTCCTATTCTGATAATAACTTGGAAGGATTTTGTGGATATGCAGAGGTGAGGTAGCAATAATAAAAATAATAATGGGTACCATTTATTGACTGTCTGCTAAGTAGTGTTAATAAAACAGCTTACGTACAAAAAAAGAGAAATAATCACATTTCTTCATTTCTAAACACCTTGTTTCTATGGTATTCTAAGCACTTTCAAAGTAACCCACAATGATATAAAACTGCAGTTTACAAGCCAAAGATTCCCAGGAATTTGATCGGAGGGACTAGACACAGTGGCGGTGATGGAAGAAGACCCTTGAATAAAGCAAACACGATTCTTGTCTAAACTGGAAGTTTATAAAAATTTTCCATGAGGTGGCAGCAGTTCTTCAAGTAATTGTGGAAAAATGATCTTACTTGAAATTTTATTTATTTGTCCATTAAAGAAATTCTCTTTCATACACTTAAACTTCACCTGTCTTTAAATAGAAACTAAGACAAAAATATTGAAATTGTTTTCAAGTGACTCTCTTTTCTCTTCAGTACCTTCTACCAATCAATGTAAATTGAGGTTCTTCTATCTTTCAAGGTCATTTCCAGTCTAAGGAAAGATACTCAATTCAATTCCTACCACAGCTACTGGAAAGCAGTATTTAATTTGAGTCACTGCCAAAGTGAAGCAAGCAATAAACGATTTTGGCATCTGGAAGTGTTTCAGGCTTCAAGACCAATTGAGTTTGTCCCTAACTTTCCACTCTCAGGCTGCCCTGCTAATTTGTATTTTCTGAGATTACACTGATTTCCAGTTTACACTATGAGTAAAAAAAGAACAAGAAAATAATCGAGCTAACTCAACTGCAGCAGAGCACAAAATGCAGAATGGCCGGTCATCACAGAAGACTATGCCTCGGATCCAGAACAAAGCCGGGGCTCAGCTCGGGCTCCACCTCTTGGCAGCTGGCCACCTCACCTGATCTCTCCCAGCCAGTTCTGTGTCACCCGCAAGCATGGATACAATACCCACCCACAGGATTAAGGAGTGCAGAGGGGAGAATGCCCATGCAAATACTTTAAAAACTCTTATGTGTGGCACAAATGCAAATCGTCCTCTTACCAGATATTTACCAGGTCACCAAAAGTATTTTTACCCACTATCTTTAAAAAAAAAAAAAAAAAATCTTCCCTTGTCTCCCATACAAGAGACAAAGGAAGTAAAATCAAAGACATACTCCTCTTCTCAGTTAGTCAGTCAACAGGTTCATATCCCTGGTGGTTGAGTGCCTGCCTCCCACATGGGAGGTCTCAGGTTCTATCCCTGGTGCCTCCTAAAAGCAAAAACAAATAAACGAACAAATGGAAAAACAAACAAACAACAACACAACTCAGGGGAGACAATGTGGCTCAGTGGTTGAACACTGGCTTTCCACACACAAGGGAATCCCAGGCCCCGGTACCTAAAAAACCCCAGCCCGCTTGGGGTGGGGCTTGGACACCAAGCAGTGACTCCATAAACCTGAAGCTGCTGCAGGAACTCTGCCATCCCCTAAGTGGCCACGCGGTTTCCTTGCTGTGTGCTCCATGAGGGCACTGCTAGCTGAGAAACCAAAGCTAAGTGAATATGAAACCAAACTTAAATGAATGTGATAAACAGCTGCCTCCAATTTAACCTAACAGCTGGATTCCTGGGGTTTAAAGCCTGCTTGAACTCTTCTGGTCTTGTCGCGGCATTTTAACAAGCATATTACACTTATTCCACATTGGAAGTGGATATCTGTAGCCCATAATTTGAGAAAGCTTTAATTTAATAAGCTCGTGACAACACTCCTGATATTAGATGACTACACAAATACATTACTTCAGCACTTTCCTCCCTTCCCTCTTCTGTGACTCCCCCACCCAAAATGATGTTGTTGTTTTCCTTTCAAACTAATTTAAGTACTTTATTTGTTGCAGCCAAGCTTATTAAGCCTATATAATGAAACTCTTGAGAAGTTTTTGGCTAGTTTTAAATCAAAGACATGAATTAATAAGGAATTTCCAAATGTTGACTCTTCCAGATTTTCTCCAGGCTATCTAATCAAAAGCAATTTTCTCTGATACTAACTTTCTCTAGAAGGGTTTGGCATACAGTTGACTTGAACTCATAATTATTCAAATTAAGCCCTGATTTTAAATAAAAACCATTCTGTGTTAAAACGGAAACAACTTTCATACAACTTCCTTTTCCAGGAATAATAACAAAGAAACAAGGCCTCACTGTGAAATGTAGCCCTCACGAGTCTTAGTAAAAAATAAATGTGCACTGAACTTCCCCTTCTCAAAATGGAGGCATTCTCTGTCCAAGGGGAAGCGCAGGCCACGCTGGCAACTTCTGGCCAAAAGCAAAACCCCGGCTGCTGGGCTCAGGTGCTTCTTCAGAGGGCCAGGCAGAAGCCACGGGTCCCCTGGCCTGTGTCGGCTTGTCCCCGGGCCACACTTGCTTCCCTGTGAGGCCTGTGTTAGTGTAACCACATCTGTGGTCCTTCCTAATTTATGATTCATGGGCTGGGTCTGCAAAGTCCTTCTATCTAACAAGGACACCTGCGCTCTAAGCAATCCACTACCCCGTCTCACCAAGACACAAATACTCAGCATCCTCTCTAGACCGAGCAATGGTTTGTAATCATCAGCATATTGCATCAAATTCACAGCCAGAAAGCAAGAGATGAGGCAATCTGCACTTTACGAATGAGTATGTAAAGCAGTGCATACTCATTCCCAGCCCCTTCCAAACCCAGGACACAGGGGTGCAAAGAGGCCTTGTGGCTCAGAGCTCTGGCCTGGGAATTTCACAAAAGACTTGTCTGGTTCTGCAGGTTTGGCTCTGAGGATCTGTTCCTCTGCCTCCCCAATGTTATCTGCACGTCCCTTGCCAAGTTGGCACAGGGTCAAGGTAGTCTGGAGCCACATCCACCTGAGAGCAGGTGCCCTCAAGACTGCAACACATGCCAACTTGGATCAACTTCAGTCTCCACCCTGAAAACCACTGTGTTCTTATTTTACAAAACTTCTGAAAACTTCGCTCCAGGGTGGTAGGCTTTGCTCTGGGCCCTGCTGGTGGCAAGGCCAGAGTGGAGCTTTGTGGCTGTGCTGTGCACTTTATCTAGAAAGCTCAATGCTCCCTCTTTATACCACAGAAGGCTCACAATTAATCGGCCACTTATTTGTGGGGCTGGGAGTGCTCTGGGTGTGTGCAAACGGACTCTACTCCTCAGCCCAGGGTCAGCTGCTGCACCGTGGCCTGCTGGGAGCCACCTCTTAACCTCCTTGACACCATCCCGCTCTGGTCCTTATTCCCAAGGAGGATTCAGACTCCTCAGCCTGCACCCTGCCCTCGGGCTTTTGAGGACCTTTTAGTGGAGGACTTCTGGGAGCCATTACTATTCAGCCTGCTTCACCTGTTGGGAGAGGGGGATTTCCTCAGGATGCTGCTGTCACCATGGTGATTTGGGCTGGGCTGGGGCAGAGATGCAGGTGCCTGGATAAGTGATGTGGGAAACCCTCCACTTGCCTCCTCCCCTCTTCCAGATAATTCTGTCTCCCACAACCCCCACTGCATGAAGGGAAGTTGAATGTCTGTGCTGAGGCACCAACTTCCTCTCTACCCTCTCTCCCTCCCTTGACCCTTGGTTTGGCAGTTTTTTAAATGTTAGACATAAATTTACCCTGCGCCCCAGGAGAAGTGAAAATATATGTCTGTGCAATGACTTATATAAGAATGTTTGTAGCAGCTTGGTTGGTCTGTGAACAATTTCAATGTTCATCATGGATAAACAAACTGTGGCACATCCACACAAAGGAATACCACTCAGCAATAAAAAAATAAATACACTGCTAATATATGCAACAATGTGAGTTAATCTCCAAAACATTAGCCTGAGTGAAATAAACCTTACACACACACACACAAAAAAAACTATACACTGTATGATTCCATTTACATGAAATTCTAGAACAGGCAAAATAGTGGCAGGAAGCAGATCAGTGATTGCCAGGGCCCTGGAGTGTGAGGGAGGGGATCAGCTGCAAAAGGGGCACAAAGGGAACTTTGTAGAGCGATTGTACTGGGCTTACATGGGTGAACACACTTGTCAGAACTCATTGAATCATACATTTTAAAATGAGTGCATTTTATTGTAATGTAAATCAATTACTTAAAGCTGTTTAAAAACCAAGCAAACAGCTCAGTCCAGCTTCCCTGAGTGGGTGGAGCAATTTTACCTAGAACTGGATGTGGAATGATAGGCATCCTGGCCAGCATGCCCAGCACAAACCACTTAGCTGGCATAGAAGGCCTGTTGTGACGGGACCACTGCTTCTCCCTCCAGACTGAGCTGCACGTTGCTCCCAGTCCCAACTAGCCCCAATCCTTTGCCATTCCTTCCGTGAGCCACCTGTCTGCTTGGACGCTTCCATTCCTTTGCACATGCTCCTCTTTGCCTTCAATACCTCCACCACCCCTTCTCTGCTAGGAAACTTCCCAGGGTCCTTCAAGGCTGGCTCAGGTGCCCCCCCACCCCCCAGGCTCTCATTACAGTTGCACTAGTCATGCTGGATCATCACCTGTTTACAGCTCTCTCCAACCACAAACTTATAAACTCCTAGAGGTCAAGGGCAGGGGCCTATATATTTTATTTTTTTTAAATTTTACTGGGAGGTCCCAGGGATCGAACCCAGGTCCCTCCATATGGGAGACGTACACCCAACCATTTGAGCCACATCCACCACCCCCCATTTATCTTTGCATCCCCCAAAGTACCTAGCTCGTTCCCTAACACAAGGCAGCGCAGTAGTCCCTTTACACACATGAGCTAAGAACCTTCTCGGAGCCTCCATAAGAAAAAGGAGTGGAGGAAAATGCAGACCAGAGAGCTTGGGCAATAGTGCTCAAGGGCTCAAAGGCAGGATGTGGCAGGGGTATATCTATGGGGCTGCAAAGCCCCTTCAACACTCGTCTGACAAACACAAGGGCCTGCTCTGAGCCCGGTGAGGGATGCCCAGTCCCTGCCCTCAGGGAGCTCACGAAGGAGAAAAGCTCAAAAACAGCATGGAGCCGCTCCTAAGTGAATGAATGAATACAAGCTGCCTTTCCACCCCGCTGCTGTCTGCACCAGCAGGCACCAACAGTTTGCCTGGCAGGTGCCCACCACTTCCTCCTTCCTCCATTCACTCTGGAGGACCTTATCCATGGAGTCTCAGCACAGCCCACGTCAAAGACTGCCAGCTCTAGTTCTACGGGATTAGCTTGGTCAATGAATTTACAGTTCTTTGGCGTGTTGTAGTCACAGCTGGTTGATTTATTAGCTAGGCTTATGGTGGCATTGCTTGCATTTTTGCTTGAACCTGAGCTTGCCGTCTGACCACCAGACATGTAAGGAAGCCAAAGGAAGTTTCTCTGTCAGTTTGTATATTTATGGCTCTGCCGTTGCCCAGTGCCTTTCAACAGTGCCTGGGACAGAGTAGATGTACAGCTCTTTGTTGTGGCTACATCTTGTCTGTTTTGTTTTCTGAAACTTAACCTAAATTAACTTTCCGAGTCACATTTTAAAAAACCTTTAATTTCCTAGTTCTATCTGTAATATCTCACAGATAACTTCAAATTACCTGAAAATCTTTACAACAGTTTAACAAAAAAAATTTAATATGGAGAATATACATGACCCACTTATTACATCACAGTAAAACAGGCCCTTTGGGGAGGGGACATGTGGAAGCAATTGACTTCTCTGCTCAATGCAGCCGTTATTTATACCCATTCCAAGGCTTCTAGCATGATGATACCATTTCCTCCTATTACCGCCATCCCAATATTGTCCTGTTGCCCACTAGTTGCCCTCTTCACACACTCCTCTAGCACAAGATTCATAAAGGGATCAAATCCCCCCAATATTCCTTGGATATGTCTGCCACCATTTAATTTCAATGATCACTTCTTTTTTTTTTTTTTTTAAAAAAAAACTAAATCTGCCAGGATTGGAATATTACCTTTTTTTTTTTTTTAAAGATTTATTTATTTACTTTATCCATTTTAACCCTCCCCTTCCCCATTTGCTGTTTTGTGTCCTATTGCTGGGCAATTCTCTGTGTCTATTTCCTGCCATCTCTTCTCATTCTCCTCCTCCAGTCTTCACCAGGATTCGATCCTGGAGACCTCCGATGTAGGAGAAAGGTGTTCTGCCACCTGTGCCACCTCGGTTCCTGGCTTCCAGAGCTTTCGGAGCATCTCCTCTTGTCTCTCCCCTGCGTCTCTCTCCTGTTACGTCATCATCTTGCTGCATGGCTCCCGGGGCCTGGCGGCTCACCCGCACACAGAGCCTGGCAGCCCATGCGCCTTCTATATATATTTTTTATTTTACTGGGAGGTCCCGGGGATCGAACCCAGGTCCCTCCATATGGCAGACGGACGCCCAACCATTTGAGCCACATCCGCCCCCAATGATCACTTCTTGTCCATAAATTTTTTCAACTCCACAGGTAAGCTTTGCTCATGGTGTCTACAGGGTAGGCTCAGTGCTGCCTTCCAAAGGATAACCTTTTGTTTGAGGCCAAGTGTTCTTTGTTCTCTCCTCCTCTTTAATTCACTGATAGAACAGATACAAATGAGCTATATAATTCTACTTGATGGTCCCACTCAGAACAATGCAATTCAGAAATTAGTATACACACATATAATTTTTTTTCAAACAAGTTTTAACAAAAAATTCCAGAATTCCAAAAACTTCTCCTCCCCCACACCCACCCTCTTGAACCCCCTCCTCCATCATAAGCTTCCCTGCTGCAAAGAGCATTCAAAGTCTGGGACGCATGTCCTCAAAGTCACATTCTTTCATTGTCAGGATGGAGGATCCAATGCATTGGCTTTTTTTTTTTTTTTTTAAGAATTTATTTATTTACTTTATCCATTTTAAACCCCGCCTTCCCCATTTGCTGTTTTTTTGTGTCCATTTGCTGGGCAATTCTCCGTGTCTGTTTCCTGCCATCTCTTCTCATCCTCCTCCTCCAGTCTTCACCAGGATTCGATCCTGGAGACCTCCGATGTAGGAGAGAGGTATTCTGCTGCCTGCGCCACCTCAGCTCCTGGCCTCTGGGGCTTTCAGAGCATTCGTCTTGTCTCTCCCCTGTTATGTCATCATTCTGCTGCATGGCTCCCGGGGCCCGACAGCTCAGCGGCACACAGAGCCTGGCAGCCCATGCGCCTTCTATATATATATATATATTATTATTATTTTTTTTTAATTTTACCGGGAGGTCCCGGGGATCGAACCCAGGTCCCTCCATATGGCAGACGGACACCCAACCACCTGAGCCACATCCACCCCCCTGCATTGGCTTTTTAAATATTTGCTCCTTGCAAATAATTCTTTCTTAGAATAGGTAAGTCACTCAGGACCTATATTTTACTGCAAGATTTTGTAAGATTTTTAAATAGATTGCATCAAACTAGGATGAAACGGAATTATTGCTCCTCATAACGTGGATGAATCTCATAAACATCATGTTGTGTGTATGTGTGCGGGGAAGATGCAAAAGAGTTATGGACCATGAGTCCATTTACACAAAGTTCGAAAACAGGTCAAAGGAATCTAAGGTGAAAGGCTGTGGTTAATCTTTGGGGGAAATGGCTGGGGGGAGGTTCAGATTTTCTGGACTGTTGTCTCTTCTACTTCTTGAGTTGGGTTCTGGGTACAAGGTTGTGTTCACTGAAATTTTATGAAGCTACACACCCTCTGTACACTTGTCTATATGCAAGTTCATAAAAAGGAAGAAGAAAACAGAAAAATGATGAAACAAAATCTCAGCACCTTTCCAGAGAAAATGAGGGATTTTTAAGTTTGTCTTTTCTTTTCTGAAAACTAGCAGGGGTAAAACTGGCTTTTAGTTTTTAATTCTACATCATTGAATGTTGGTTTCATTTTAGCTGGTGAGCATTTTGCACCAGTTGGCCTTCTAATGTAATCTAATAAGATCACTTGTATTTGAAGATTGATTTCTTGGGATTTTGCCTGATACGATTCTTTCAGTCTGTTCTTACATTTTTGTTTAATAAGGAAACAAATACCTTTTAAACGTGAACAACTGCACGACAAATAGAAACAAAATTTTCTCCAAAGTTCACTTCCTCGTTAGTGCCTTCCCATTTCTTGTTTTGTTCGCTTAGTAAATAATCTTTATGTGCTAAATGTGACTAGGTGAATATGTACAAGAACTCCACCTAGGTGGAAGAGGCTCAGGGTTGTTTTCAGGTTCCACAGCACCCAAACCAGTCAATTTCTGCAAGCTAAAGGGTGAAGCCACCAACAAATGATGCCCAGTCATATACTTCCACTCCTTTATTTTATATTTTTGTCTCTTTGGATTATGACTATATGTATATAATTTAAAATCAGGAGAGTTCTACCAAAAATGTTCTGGCTTCTCTTAATCAGAAAATGCGGGAACAAGGGACCCATGTTCCTGACTGACAACAATTGGCCAACTCATTTATTTTATCAAGCACCTATGAAGCATTTGTGCTGTGCCAGGATGGGGATCGAAAAATAGATAAGATGGGGAGTGGGTGTAGCTCAGTGGTTGAGCACCAGCTTCCCATGTATGAGGTCCCGTGTTCAATCCCCTGTACCTCCTTAAAAAAAAGAAAAATGGATAAGATGAGATCTCTGTTCTCAAGAAATTAGAATCAAACAAGTGGAACAAAAGAGGTATATAGATATTTATAAGACAAGATAGAATGTGATAAATGTCCCAAGGGAGATTTATAAAAAGTGTCCACATAAGGGAGACATCACATCTCATTGGAGAGCTCCTAAGGCTTTTAACATTTTTTCCCCCAATTACACAAGAAAACATTCTCATTGTAGAAAATTTAGAAGGTTCAGAAATTTAAATGAATATTTAAACACTAACCATATTGCAGAGGGCGGGGGAGAGGAGAGGAGGTATATTGAGTACTTTCTGTATTTGCAGTTTTTTCTGTAAACCTAAAATTGCTCTAAAAATAAACATTATTTAAAAAAAAAAAAAAGAAGGCTGAGAGATACTATTTGATTAAATTAAAATGAAAGGAAAAAACCCACATTCACCCATAATGCCTGCACACATTTCAGTATATTTTCTATTTTTGCAGCCTTATTTTATATGCCTATGTCTTTATAAAACTGACATTATCATATTTGAAGCCTACTTTTAGTCACTTAAGATACAGCGTGAGCATTTTCCATGTCATTATTCTTTCAGAACCCTGGTTATTTTTTTAAATTACTGTATTTTGTCTCATTGTAGAGATGTAGAACATCCTATTCATTTTCCTGTCATTCAGCATTTAGACTGTTTTAACTTTCTGCTATTATAAATAATGCCACTTTAAATCTCCTTATTTTTAAATGTTTGTCCCCAGCTATAGAAAATTTCTTGAGGGAAACGGATGTGGCTCAAGAGGTTCAGCGTCCGTCTACCATATGGAGAGACCAGGGTTCGATCCCCAGTACCTCCCGGTAAAAAAAAAAAAAAAAAAAGAAAAGAAAATTTCTTGAAGCAGCTGTCATCTGGGCTTTGCAGAAGTTTGGAGATATGTCATGATGCAGAGTTGTACATGAGAAGAGCCAAATGACCACGAAGACAAGTCACCACAGATACTGTATTTGTAAGCCAAAGAGGTGCTGATGCCAAGTACAAGAACTCTGTTGGCTTTTATAAGATATTTATTTGGGGTAAAAGCTTACAGTTACAAGGCCCTAAAGAGTCCAACTCAAGGCTGCTTTCTCACCAAAGTCAGCTGCCACGTGTTGAAGCAAGATGGCAGGCGATCTCTGCCTGGTCTCTCCTTTTTCTTCTTCTTAAGGCTCAGTGGGCCCAGTTTCTTCTGATCTCTGCTGTAGGCTGGCATAGGGCTTGTCTCTCTGGGCTTCCTATATCAGTCTGGTATAGGGCTCATTTCTTTCCGGGCTTTCTCAGCTGCTCAGCTGCTCACCTGCAAACTATCAGGTGAATGGCTCAGCTCTCTCCTCTTCTATGTGTCCTCTTAAGTGAGTGTCCATTTATATCGGCTCACCAAGGGGGCGGGGACTCAATCAGAGTCATGCCCTAGTAACATGGTTGAATCAAAAGCCCTAAATTGGGAGCAGATGTGGCTCAAGCAGTTGGGTGCCTGTCTCTCACACGGGAGGTCCTGGGTTCAGTTCCCTGTGCTTCCTTAAAAAAAAAGACAAGCAGATGGTGAGTGTAAACAGTGAGGTGGGGGAGAAATAAATAAATAATTTTTTAAAAGCCCTAATTGATTTAATCAAGTAAACTTAAACCTTTGAATTTAATACAACCAAAGGGTAACATACCCAGAAGAACAGACCAGTTTACAAATATAATCTGTTTTTTTGGGGGGGATTCATAAATAATATTAAACTGCCACAGATACCTTGGGAATTAATCTCTATTCATGGTATTCTTTTACTCTAAAACCCTTTTGGTGTTTGTATTCAACCTTTACAATGTTTGCAACATCTATGTACCATTTACACCATTCATAACAGTTTTCTTTAAAACGATTTACCTTTTTTGGTTGTATTTTAATTTAAACACCTTTATATATTTAATAAGGTGATTTTGTATCATTACCTCAGAAGGAAAAATCAGTATCATTGCCATAAACAGAAGATAATTATAAACATAGCTACACCAAAAACAAGGCTATTAAACTCTGCATAGATATTGTGGCCTTTGGAAGTGCTTTGAGCTCAAGGTTTGACTTTTTGACCTTTTGTTAGAAAGAGGAGCCTAGCAAGTACTAGGGAGGAATTAAAAACATGAATGGGGACTTCCTATTTCATCATGATGGAGTACAGGGACTGCTTTTATCGTACCATCTTAAACAACTAGACAAAACGTAGCTAAGAAACAACTTTTTTGGACACTGAAAAACAGGCACTGCTGTGTCCTGCTTTCTGCCTGGAGGAATATTCCAGACCTAAGTGCAGGGAGGAGGATCCCAACCAGAGCCTAACAGCCTCAGTCTTATTGAGTTAAGGAGACAGAGATTGGAGTTCAAGGAGATGAAGATGTCTGGAAAACTGCAAGGCAGAGTTTTGGGGAGATAGCTATGCAGCATAAGAGCTCCAAAAATGCTCCAGAAATAGCATAAGAGCATACCCTTGAATCTGGCTGAATATTGAGAAGCACCAGTGGAGGGTGAAGCCCCACGAGTCTGGGCAAAGAATGACCAGAGAGCTGTGAGCTAAAAAATTCCCAAAGCTCATGAGGGGTGAGGGAAGTTTGAGTTGTAAATAGCCTGAATGGAGAGGTCACTTGGGTGATCAGTAGAGACCTCAAAGGGTTCACACTTTGGTAATAGGGATAAACTATCCCTATTACTACCCTACCAAGGCTTACAAATAAGGTGTGATGAAACTGATCCACAAGTCACCTAACTCTCACCAGAACAAAGTCCAACATTCTTTAATGGAAGACAACAAAATCCACTCAACAAGGGGACCTTCACAAAGTCAAGCATCCAATTCCTGGACGTGCCAAGAAGCAGAAAAATCTGACCCATTCCCAGGAGGGACAGACCCCAAAATGACAGAGAGGTTGGAATCAGTAAAACAAAATGAAACAACAAGAAACAAAGAAGAAAGGAAAGAAATAGTTTAAATATAACAAAATCTGTACCTACAGCACCTCTATACTGAAGACTCAAGTTGCTGCTTCACTAACGCCTAACAGAAGTAACCTTTCCTACTGATTGATTGAAGTTTCTATTTCCATAGTTTTAAAACTCCATCCCCTTTATGCAGATTAATAGGAAACTTATCTTACTTTATGCATAGTAATGAGACTATTCGATGATCTAACCCCAAGATCTGGGTTAGATCCTGTTTTTCTGTTTTTGTCTTTCACTTTATCTTTTTTTTTTTAAGGAGGTCCTGGGGATTGAGCCCAGACCTCGTACATGTGAAGTGCTCAACCATTGAGCCACACTTGCTCCCCTGTCTTTCACTTTAGAGCTCGAATAAACTGGTTCTTGTTACTAGGACATATGCAGTTAAGAGAAACTTGACCTAAAAGTTATCTTTGCTTCATTATAACAGTAAAAATCATGCCCATGGCCGCCATTGCACCACCATTTTCTTACCTGCGACATTTGACCAAGCATGTTTTGAAACAGTGCATGTTTAGCTACAATTCACCTCTTATCCCCCCCCAATCACATTCCATCTACCACATTATACTACACCAGCCCTCCACAAAATCACAGAAAAATCACAACAGTTTTCAGCTTGGGGAGACTGATTTGAGGAAATCACTGTCCTCTGGTCTCTACCGGGCTGGCCCTGCCTAATAACCCCTTCCTTTCCTGGAAATCCTGGTGTCACTGTATTGGCATTGTGTGCCTCGGGCAAAAGGACTCATTTGAGTGATTTCAATTTACAACCCAGATGGGACTGGGCCACAGAGACCCCTGGCCAAAGCTCCACGGACCTGAAGTGCGAGGACTCCCAGTTGCCGAGCCTTGTGGCCACCTAGAGCAGCTAATCTAGGGGTTTGATGGCTGGAATGCACTCTTGCTCCTGCCGGCATCACCCACCCTTTGGTGCAGTTTCATTTTCCAGAGGAGAAACAAGTCTGGGAACTGCGTCTTCTGGGTGAGTAACTTTACAAATTGTGCCTGCTCTTTCACCAAAATCTGTTAATAATCTGGTTTCTGGCTGTCAGTTAAGAAATGCTGATTAAGATTATGGGCTGGGGGGGGCGGATGTGGCTCAAATGGTTGGGCGTCTGTCTCCCATATGGAGGGACCTGGGTTCAATCCCCGGGACCTCCCAGTAAAATTTTAAAAATGAAAAAATAAAAATAAATAAATAAATAAATAAATAAAAGATCATGGGCTAGAGTCTCAGCTTGATCAAGTCCCCCTGCTTGCCGGGTGTAGACCCTGAGGCTTATGAGTGGCAGTCACAGAAGTATTGGTTTGGTTTCCTGATTGGTTTTCTGAGGTTTCAGTTTCTTATTAGAACTTATAAAATTTATTTTTAAGGCACCAAGAAAATAAATTATAATAATGGGAAATGTTAACAGTACCATTAATAATTGCTCCAGCCCCCTAAATTGTATTTTACATAACTGGTCTACATTCAGTTATGCACCACTGAAAAAGAGAATGGTATTTCTTTGTGCTCCTGCTTGGCCTCAATATAAATTAGAATGTAGAGAACAGTGGTCTGCAGATGGGTCTCTTAACCACAACACTATTTGGCAGTTAGAGTTACTTTGTAAGAGAGACGAAAAATGGGATGAAATACCTTATGTTCAATGTTTCATGTATAAGTTTCAAAATAAGAGCCTGCAAAAGAAATGTCATGTTGTGATTCAGAGAGATGAAAATTTTCAAAGCTTGACTGCTAAAAACAGTTCTGGGAGAAGATGTGGCTCAAGCAGTTGATCGCCCACCTCCCCCATGGGAGGTCCCAGGTTCAGTTCCTGGTGCCTTCTGAAAAACGAAAAACTAATGACAAGGAAAACAATTGGAAAAAAAAAAAAAAAAACTCATGGGGAAGCAGATGTGACTCAAGCAGCTGGGCTCCCGTCTACCATATAGGAGGTCCAAGGTTTGATTCCCGGGACCTCCTGGTAAAGGCAAGCTGGCCTGCGTGGTGAGCTGGCCTATACGGAGTGCTGGCCTGAGCGGAGTGCAGGCCTGAACAGAGAACTGGTGCAGCAAGATGATGCAACAAAAAGAGACACAGAGGAGAGACAATAAGAGATGCAGCAGACCAGGGAGCTGAGGTGGCGCAAGAGATTGAACGCCTCTCCAGAAAGTCCCAGGATCAGTCCTAGTGCTGCCTAAATAGAAGACAAGCAGACACAGAAGAACATGTAGTGAAGGGACACAGAGAGCAGACAGCGAGTGCAAAAACAATGGGGGTGGGGTGGGGGTGGGGGTGGGATAAATAAATAAAATAAATGTTTAAATAAAACCAAAAAAAACCCAACTCAGGGAAGCAAATGTGGCTCAGTGGTTGAGCGCCAGCTTTCCACATACAGGGTCCTGGGTTCAATCCCCGGCCCCCAGTAACTAAAAAAAAAAATAACAAAAAACAGCTCTATTAAAAGGCCAGACAATTCTAAGTCTCATATTAAGCAGGTGTTGCTTGACTTTAGTCCAGGGGAATATTTTTCATTATTATTTTTAGAACTTCCCTCTGCTCCTCCTCTCCCTATGCTAAAGAACAGGAGGAGGATGCCTCCTCGTCTCCATCGCAGAGTGGGTCATCATCTAGCCCTTCATCTCCTGGTCAGGAAGGAATGGTCTCCCCACCTCATACCCGTCATGGCACTCATTTTGGCTGGAGAGTTGCTCAGTCCCAGGTGGGGCAATTTCCTTTGAGACATGTTCCCATTGAAATCAATGATCAAGATAACCCAAGAGCGTTTGTCTATGTACACTCTCCTTTTTCTACTTCAGACTTAAATAATTGGAAAAACAACAGGCCTTCATTTTGAGATGACCCTTAGAATATGAAAATTTTATTTGCTTCTATTTTTGCTATTTACAATCCTACCTGGGCAGACATCCAAGCGCTTTTTCAAACTGTCCTCTCTGTTGAGGAACATAGGGTGTTCCTTGAGAATGCTAGGTAAGAGGCCGACAGTCTACACAACTTATAGCCTAACAGCCCATTCCAGCTGCCAGGAGCTTTGGCCATTCCTACAACAGAGCCCCCAATGGAATCCAAATGATCAGGAAGATCAAACCAAGCTGGGCCACTATAAAGTGTGCATAATTGCTGGTATGCAAAAAGGGGTCCTGAAACCTACAAGTTTAAAGAAGGTTCAAGAAATTCAACAAGAACCAAATTAAAACCCCTCTGTTCTTCCTGAAGGGATATATGAAGCATATTGACCACATACCCACTTTGATCCTGAAAGTCCAGATATGAGAATAATTTATTTGACCTTTATTAATCAGAGTACTCCAGATATAAGGATGAAATTACAAAATCTCGAAGGCAGATTCGGAATGCCTTTGTCACAACTGGTTGAGATTGCATTCAAGTTTGTTTTTTTTTTTTTTAAGATTTATTTATTTACTTTATTTATTCCCCGCCCCTCGCTTACTGTCTATGTCCATTTGCTGGGCGATCCTGTGTGTCTGCTTCCTGCCTTCTCTTCTCATCCTTCTCCTCCTGTCTTCACTGAGATTCGATCCTAGGGACCTCTGATGTGGGAGAGAGGCACTCTGCCACCTGGGCCACCTTAGTTCCTGGTTTCCAGTGCGTCTCGTCTTGGCTCTCCCCTGTGTCTCTCTCTTGCTGTGTCATCATCTTGCTGCGTGGCTCGGCGGGGCCTGGCTCGCCACGTACCTGCGTGTGGGCCCAGCAGCTCGCCTGCACGCCTTCTATTTTCATTTTACTGGGAGGTCACCCAACCACTTGAGCCACATCCTCCCCACATTCAAGGTTTTTAATAATTGGGATCAAATCCAAGAAAAGCAGATGAAACATCAAGCTGGCTTGTTGGGAGTTTATCCAGATGAAGAAGGAACTGGCCAACCCAAGGAGGAGAAGACCCCTGGGACCCCCAATGACTAAACCAAGGTTAACCTGTCCCTTAGGGCCACAGCAATGTGCCTATCACAAGGAAGAAGACCACTGGAAGTAGAAGTGCATGAATTGCCCCCAGCGAGGGAAGGTCCGGACACCTTCCAAATCCACCTGCCAAATGCTTCAACTTGCTGGGGTTGTCAGGGACCATGAATGATGGGGCCCAGAAGCACCTTCCAGCTTTAACAACCACAAACTATTTCCCACCAGGAGCCCCAGGTGTCTATGCTAGTGGGAAATAGACTCATAGACTTTCTAATTGACACTGGAGCTATGTTTTCCATTTTAAGTTAAAAGAGAAAAAAAACAGGATTCTCTCCTCCAAAACAGTTTCAATAACTGAAGTATCTGGAGCCTCTAGTCACAAATCTTTCTTACAGCCTCTTAAATGCTCATTTAAAACATATATAGCTTAAATGATAGGAAATGCTCATTTAAAACAAAGTTTTCTCTATGTGCCTGTGTCCCATGCCTCTGCTTAGACAAGACTTACTAACCAGGAATTTTCTCTACAGGCACTGTGAACACTGAAGTTCCTCCAGACCAGCCTGTGCCCTCCAGTCTGCCCTGCTGAATCTGAGGGAGGAAGTTCTGATACCGCCTAGAGGGTCTGTTTGCCCCATGCGCACAGAAGCCAATACCGAGTCACCAGGATTTCGAGAAGAGTTTATTGCATGGTTAGCCAGCAAGGAGACTGGAGGCAAGCCTCAGCTCAGTCTCCCCAAACAAAATGGGCGCTGGGGTTTTAGAGCTTCTGGGGTAAGTGGGTTTAAGAGTGTGGCTAAGGGGAGGCGGCTGTGGCTCAATCAGTAGGGCTCCCGTTTACCATATGGGAGGCCCCGGGTTCGGTTTCCGGGGCCTCCTGGTGAAGGCAAGCCCGCCCGCACGGCGTGGTTAGCTGACCCAGCGAGCACAAGCAGCAAAGGGAGGTAAATGAATAAATAAATAAAATCTTAAAAAAAAAAAAAAAAAAAAAAGAGTGTGGCTAAGGATGGAGTAAGATGACCTGGGCCGATGCAGTTTGGGAAAGGTGGGGTTAAATGGAGTATACTCTGTTGCAATTATACTTGGTCCTAAAATGGAGGCCTAGCATGCTCTGTGACTAGAACCAGTTGGAGCTGGCTTCAGAAACAGTAATTTTCTTGGGAGGCAGCAAGCCTTCTATGAATAAACATAGAGAGTGGGCATTTGAATGAAAGTTTCTAGAAACGTCTACAAAACAGTAAGGGAGGGACTACTCTGAAGAGTGGGTTAGTGAGTGGTGGTTTCAAGGGGGTTGGTGAGTGGTGGTTTCAGTGCCCCCTTTTTAGTTGGCACATTCCTCAATCCTGAGGGATTGGGGTGACGATCGCTCTAGCTACTTCCTGCTAACTCAGGGCAAAGGTTGGGATTCAAGGAATGGAAGGGCATTCTCGGGTCCTGGGCTGAGGAAGTGGCTCTGGGGTGTTTATTTTCCCTACTTGATCTGATTGGTCAGGCACAGGCTGGTACCCCTGTTCTCTGAGAGTAGAGGAGTCCAGTGGACAACAATCTCTAGGTTACAAATTTGACAAGGTTTAGAACTAAAGGTCTGAACATTAGAAGCGCTGCTAGAACTATTATTGAACTTAATAGCCAAGACACTTTGACTCCCACAAAGGTTTGTGTAGAGTGGTTGATAATCATAAGCAGCCAGGTGGCCTGATTGCACAGTTTTTGTATATTTAGCTCAATCTGGCTGGAGATATTTAGCCAAGTACAGCAGAAAGTGTTTGCTACAATGCATACTCCTCCTTGTTCTGCTAAAAGAGAGTTTAAGGCTATCCGATTGTCCATGAAAACAGTTGCCAAAGAGTCGATAGAGACTCGAATGGCCTCAAGTGCAGTAGCAGTGGAGTTCCTCAACCACTGCAGTTAAATTGCATAAACCTGCTTCATGGTAAGCAAACCCACCCCAAGCAGCTGATAGTTCTATTGCTAATCCTAATCCAGCCACAATTATGCCTAGTGCCTGTTCATGCTGGAAACGGTTATTGAAATATCTGATTTCAAACACCCTAAAGTACACTTTTATCCACACATTATTTCCACATTAGAACATTCTGATCTGGGAATCAAACATGCCTTCTTCAAAATCTTTAAAAGGTAAATGAGGGAAGCGGCTGTGGCTCAATCAGTGGGGCTCCCGTTTACCATATGGGAGGCCCCGGGTTCGGTTCCCGGGGCCTCCTGGTGAAGGCGGGCCCGCCCGCACGGCGTGGTTGGCTGACCCAGCGAGCACAAGCAGCAAGGGGGGGATAAATGAATAAATAAATAAAAATCTTTAAAAAAAATAAAAATAAAAAAAAAAATAAATAAAAGGTAAATGATTCATGGGGTATCCACAAATATTCATGCTTGTGGCCATAGGGACAGTTAAGTTTTCTATGACCAGAATGGACTTATGTATAGTTACTTTATGATAGGCAAATTTCCCCCATGGGGCTGTGAATCCCAAGATAACAAGTATACTGGCAAAAATTAAGCCTAATGTGTGTTTTTGTCAGGGCTTGGGAGACTAGGAGAGGAGTATTGGGAGTTAAAACCCAGATATCTGTAGTAGCAATATTTATGCTATATTCTCTGGTTATCCAAATACAGAAAAATATGTACCCTTTTGGGCACAAACTTGGGCCCATTGTTGATTCCATATCACCATGTGGCTGGTTTTTAGTGTCCAGATTTCCTTAGGGTTTTCAAGATCATTGCTGCTTGAGGCCTCGCACACTGTGGCAGCCTGCAACATCTGTTCAAGACCCACATAAGAGCAACTTCCAGAGTGACCTCCTGACTCCATCTGAAATCTCTTAGCCATAGAAACTTTATTTTGTTTTAACATTTCCACATTTTGATCAAGATCCTTCTCCAAAAGCATCGCTGACCAAAATTTGGTATTAATCCCTCCATGCCAGTGAGGCTCATCCCTGGGAGTCATGTCCCACATAGCGGGGAATGTAATGAGTTTATTTACATATTTGGCTTAGAGAGAGACCACAATTGAGCAACAAGGAGGTTTTTATTCAGGGGGTGACTCTTAGGCATTAATTACAATTAAGCTTAGTTTCATCATTACAGAAATAAGTTTCATAAGTGCAAGCTTCAGGGTCAAGGACTGGGCTTTTCAGCATAATTCCTTTTATGAGGCAGGCTCATATATTCCAGAGTTTATTTTCATAGGTCTCCCTTTATAAGTTTGGATGGGGATACTTTGTTTTCCAAAAAAGGAGTAGATCTTAGAGATAGACCTTGCAAAGTTCCTATTTACAGTTTCAGTATATTGGGGGCCCCAATCCCAGGTTGGGAAGTTTATTAGTTCCATGTTTTCCATCCCCACTTCTAACCTTGCAAATACTTTCTTCATTTTCTATCCAAAGCACTCTGAAATGCATCAGGGTGTTACATCAACCTGTACAGATACCATGATCTTATTCCTATTCTAAGTTCCATGTCAAATAAAGCTGAGTTCGGTTGTCTACGTAAACTGACCAGACTGGTTAAACCAGACAGTGTGCAAAAATCTCTTCTCTTTTGGTCACAGAAATTAAAGTCCTAAAATACAGATAATATCATCCTTTACCCTTTATTCTGATTCACCTTGGTCCTAACCAGATCATCCCCACGAATATCCCCAGTTGAAGTCTGGTCCCTTTTTCAACTTCTTCAATAATTACCACATGGAGTAACGCTGCTTCTTCAGTACCCCCAAAGCTGGAAAACTCCAACTCTGAGCCTCAGATGTCACACAGACCCCCAAAGTCCACGGAGCTACTAGGTCACACACATCAAGCAAAGCACCCCTAAATTTAGAAATAATAACCAGAACTCAGAAACAAATGTTACTGCTACGAGAGCTTACCATCTAGGCCCTAATTCCCTTATTCACATTTTCCAGATAAGGCTATTTCCCAAAATAAAAACATTTGACAATTAACTTATACTGAGGTCATCAACCACAGACCACAGCAGAAGTTTTGTTCTGTCTCACCTTTACACTTTTATCAGGGTTCTGTTAACAGGTAGAACATAATTTCTATATCAAACATTTTCTTCTTCTTCTTTTTTTTTTTTTTTTTTTTGAGGTACCAGAGCCAGAGACTGAATCCCGTACCTCATATGTGGGAAGCTGGCATTCAACTGCTGAGCTACACCAGCTGCCCCTTGCTTCTCTTTTAAAGTCCCCCCTTGTTGAAGATGAAGCTCTAACATGTAGCTGACTGCATGTACTTTTTTCAAAAAAAATTTTTAAAGATTTATTTTATTTATTTCTCCCCACCCCCTTGTTGTTTATACTTGCTGTCTCTGTTCGTCTTCCTTGTTTCTTTAGGAGGCACCGGGAGCCGAACCTGGGTCCTCTGATGTGTGGGGGGGTGCCTAATCACTTGAGCCACCTCCGCTCCCTGTTTTGTTGTGTCTCTCATTATGTTTGTCCTCCCTGCATCTCTTGTTGTGTCATTTTGTTGCGTCAGCTCGCCATGCCTGCTTGTCACACCAGCTCGCTGTCTTCTTTAGGAGGCACCGGGATCCGAACCAGTGACCTCCTACATGGTAGGTGGGAGCCCCGTCGCCTGAGCCACAGCCATTTCCCTGCATGTACTTTCAGAGAAGCATCAGAGTAAAACAACGTCCCTGACAAGATTTGGTTGTTCTTGTGACAAGTAGCATTTTCAAAGAACAACTAAAATTATCACTAATAACATTATACTGTTGTTTAATGTCATGCAAATTAGGATCAGGATACATCGATAATGAAAACATTTCCAAATCTCTAGTGAATCTATATAATTTCTAAATATTTGTATGAATGACACTTTACCCATAAAATTTCAACCTATAGAAGGTTAGAAAATCCCTTTTGCTTTGACAACACTTTCCATGCAACCCATAATATATCAAATGAATTTAACTCTTTCTGGTGCCTCCTTTTTTTTTTTTTTTTTTTTTGCAAGGCAAAAGAACAAATCCCCTGTGATTTTTCTAGGGCCCACTAGAAAATATAAAAAAACATTCTTTAGGGTTTAGCTTTGAGAAGACAGAATGTCAAAAGTCATCACATTTTAATATATGTTTAACAGGAAAGTGGTTCACTGTGAAACAACATGTAGTTCCTTATTTAACCAAGGTTAGGGAAGAGACTTAGTTCTTTTAAAAGTGAGCACATTTGTTTTCTAAAAAAATAAAGGATGATAAGATCAATATAAACATCAACAAGAATAATATTCTGATATGACATAGAAATTTTGTCTTCTAGGCAGAATACCAGATGGGGGAAAAAAAGTTTATAATTTCTCACCAAGAGCAATCCAGTAATCCAGTGAAACATCACAATTTAACAGAGAGAAAACCAAACTCTAGTTTTTGTGTGAGTTTACTGTTTGATATAAAAACTCCTAAAAATTATATATATTTACCAAATCTTAGCCAGCATTGACTGCAACAAATAAAAGTCATTTAGGTTTTGTCCTACACATTCTTGTTTCTCATTTTGGGAAAACCAGTCATTTTACTATAGAACTCAACTACACCCCTTTTCCTTAAAGCACATCCTGCATACTTTATATACCTCATACCTGCATAACAGAAGGATCTTTGAATTGTCTTCAAACATCCTACATAACACAAGTATTCTTTTTTTTTTTTTTAAGATTTAATTTATTTATTTCTCCCACTCCTTATTGTTTATGACTCACTGCTCTCTGTGTCCATTCGTTGTGTGTTCGTCTTCTTTTTAGGCAGCACCGGGAACTGAACCTGAGACCTCCCATGTGGGAGGGAGGCACCCAATCACTTGAACCACCTCTGCTCCCGCTTGTTGTGTCTTTCATTGGGTTTCTTTGTTGGGTCTCTTCATTGTGTCATCTCATCGCATCATCTTGTTGCATCAGCTTACTGCGCCAGCCTGTCACATCAGCTCACTGTCTTGCTTGTCTTCCTTAGGAGGCACAGGGAACCGAACCCGGGACCTTGCATGCAGTAGGCAGGAGCTCAATCGCTTGAGCAACATCTGCTTCCCTCTTCCATATAAATTTGATGATTGGCTTTTCCATTTCTGCAAAGAAGGTTGTTGGAATTTTGATTGGGATTGCATTGAATCTGTAAATTACTTTTCTCGGGAGGCAGCAAGCCTCCTATGAATAAACATGAAAAGGTGGGCATTTGAACAAAATGTTTCTAGAAACTTCCACAAACCAGTAAGGCAGGGACTACTCTGAAAAGTAAGCAGCAGTTTCAAGGGGGTTGGCAAGTGGCAGTTTCCGTTCTATCTGAGATACCTGCAAAGATCCTTTTAAAGGTAAAATTGGAAGTATGGACTGATAGAATGCCGGGAAGAGCCGGAATTGCAGAATCAATTCAGGTAAAACTCAGGCCTAATGCGATTACCCCTTCGAAAACAAAAGCGTGGGGTGGTGGGGTGAGGGTGGGAGGTACTGGCTTACTTCTGGAAAAATTAAGCATATACCAGGCTATTCTATTAGACAACCCAAATATAACACTAAAAGCAGTCTCTTCTTTAAATCCTGCTACTTTTTACCTAACAATCAAGAGAGGCCAACACATGACTGTATACAAATAAGTGAAGTTTATTCCAGTCGCCCCGGTCTCACAGATCACCGGATCACCCTGACCTGGAAATGTTCACCGATGGAAGCAGTTTCATGGACCAAGGACATTGAAAAGCAGAGTATGCTATTGTAACTTACAGGATATGCTCCAAGCAGAAGCTCTTTCTCCAGTGCAAAACTCAGCACTCATGAGAGCTTTACACTTAGGAAAAGACAAAAATGTAAACCTCTCCACAAGTCTTAAATGACAGTTTTCAGAGCATTTCATTACTAAAGACTGAGGTTACTCTTATGCGTAAAGCAGTCCTTCAAAATCATTTGGCTGTAGATATTCATACTGCTTCTCAAAGAAGAACATGTGCTCTCATTAAAACTGAAAAATGTACTTTTTTTACCGGGAGGTCCCAGGGATCAAACCCGGGTCCCTCCATATGGGAGACGGACACCCAACCATTTGAGCCACATCTGTCCCCTGAAAAATGTACTTTTATACCAGATGAATATGCCAATATTACCACACTTTTAATTCACATGAAAAATCAGATTCCAACCCTAGATGCCCCTCTACCTGAGTTTAATTTCTGGGATTTATGTAGCTGGCTTCCTTCCAAGTTTGGTTCCTGCTTTAGAACTCTACGACAGACAGGCATATGTATACTTAGGTTATTCGTTCTCAGTGCTCTTATTCTTAAATGTTTGTTTGATATCTTACCTAGAATCTGTAAAGGTAAACCTAATAATAATAATGAAATGATGCTGTTTCAACTGACAGAATGTCACAACTCAGTACATCAATCTATTACAGAAGATATGCCGGATAACTCCAGCATCGGAAAAGACACCTCTGTGCCTGGCCCCCAAGAATGGCTTCAATATCATGCAGAAATATTCCACTCCTCAAACCCGATCATTGCCCATGGCCAGCAGGAAGCAGCTACAGTGGTCATCACCCCTTATTCTGCAGGATTGAGGAATATAGCAGCAAACAAGGGGGACTGAAGCTGCCGCTGCACTAACCCCTGACAGAAATAATCTTTCTTGCTGATTGATTAAAGTTTCTGTTTCTGTAGCTTTAAAAACTCCATCCCTTTTACGTATATTAATAGGAAACTTATCTCACTTTATGCATAGTAATGAGACTATTAGATGATCTAATCCCAAAATCTGGGTTGGATCTTGTTTTTGTCTTTCACTTTAAGAGTTAGAATAAATTGGTTCTGGTCACTAGGACACAGTGAGTTAAGGAAGTATAGAAAGATTGAAAGGTGATGAGTTTTGTTTGTTCGGTTGGTTTTTGTTTATTTTATTATTATTACCAGAATAATGAAAATACTCTAAAAATGATTGAAGTGATGAATGTACAATTATGTGATTATACCAAATACCATTGATTATACACTTTGGATGGATGCATGCTTTATTAATATACACCAATAAAATTATTTGTTTAAAAAAAAAAACAAAAAAGAAGAGAAGTTTAACCTAAAAGTTACCTTTGCTTCATTATAATAGTAAAAACCATGCCCACAGCCACCACTGCACTGCTTTCTTACATGTGACGCACGACCAAGTATGTTTTGAAACTGCGCATGCCCAGCTAAAACCTACCTCCTATCCCCTGTAATCTCACGCCATCTACCTCATTATACCAAACCAGCCCCCGACAAAATCACAGAAAAATCAGCACAGCTTTCAGCTTGGAGAGACTGATTTGAGGAAATTACTGTACCCCAGTCTCCGCTGGGCTGGCCTTTGCTTTTTCTTTTTTTAAATTTTATTGAAGTATATCATTTATGCATGAACACACAAAAACAATAAGTGTATAGTAAAAGTTGTGTGAACTTACAAAACAAACATGCATAACATCATACAGGGGTCCCATACATCACCCCTCTACCAACACCTTGCATTGTTGTGAGACATTTGTTACAAATTATGAAAGAATATTGTCAAAATCCTACTACTAACTGTAGTCCATATCTTACATTTGGTGTATTTTCCCCCCAACCCACCCTATAATTTTTTTTTTTTAATATATTTTTATTACAGAATCAGTGAACTTACAAAACAGTGATGCACATATGTAGAATTCCCATACAACACCCTTTCATCAACATCACACCTTGGTGGAACATTTGTTACAGATTATGAGATAATATCATCAGACTATTACCACCAACCATGGTGCATAGCGTACATTTGGCACACTTTTTCCCTACTCCCCCATTATCAACATAGTACATCTTTGGCATAGATGCATGAATATTACAGTGTTGCTTGTAAACACAGTCCATAGGTCATACCAATTGTATTTTTTCCCTTGCTTCTCCCCATTCCCATCACCCTGCAATGGTGACATACATCTGCTCTAGCTCACAGAAGGACACTCTTGCATCAGTACCATCAACCACAATTCTCATCCATCTCTGGGTTCACAGTTCCTTGTGTATTCTCTAGCTTTCTTTCAATTGACATTTACATCCCTAGAATACCATTTCCAGCCACATTCCCATTTATAAACTAGCTGCTACTCACTATAATGTGTTACCATCAACTCTTATCCATTTCCACACTTTTACAGTCAAGTTAATTAAGAGTTCTACATACATTAAGCATCAGTAGGCCATCTCAGTCCTCCTCTTATCTCCTAATAACCTATACTCTAGGTTTTAACTCCATGTATTTATTCTTTGTATTTAGTTCATATTAATGAGACCATGCAATATTTGTCCTTTTGTGTCTGGCTTATCTACTTTACTTAGCATCTGTATTCAAGACTCATCCATGTTATCATATGTGTCCCAATTTCATTTCTTCTTACTGCAGCATAGTATTCCATCGTATGCATATACCACACTTTGCTTATCCATTCACTGGTTGGTGGACCCTTGGGTTGCTTCCATCTTTTGGCAATTGTGAATAAAGCCGCTATGAACATCGGTGTGCAGTTGTCCGTGTCACAGTTTTCAGTTCTTCTGGATATTTTCCTAGTACAAGAATTGCTGAATCATATGGCAGCAATTTATATTTAGCTTCCTGAGGAACTGCCAACCTGTTTTCCACAGAGGCTGTACCATTTTACAATCGCACTAACAGTGAAGGAGTGTTCCTATTTCTCCACATCCTCTCCAGCACTTATTGTTTTGTTTTCTGTTTTTTAAATAATGGCCATTCTGTGCAGCATGAGATGATATCTCATTGTTGTTTTGATTTGCATTTTCCTAATAGCTAGTGATATGGAACATGTTTTCATGTGCTTTTTGGCCATATGTATTTCCTCTTTGGAGAAATGTCTATTTAAATTTACTGCCTATTTTTAAATTGTATTGCTTGCTCTTTTGTTGTTATTTTTTTTTAAAGATTTATTTTATTTATTTCTCCCCACCCCTTTGTTGTTTGCACTTGCTGTGTCTGTTCCTCTTCCTTGTTTCTTTTTTTAGGAGGCACCAGGAGCCGAACCCAGGACCTCCGATGTGGTCCACCTCCACTACGCTTGAGCCACCTCCACTACGTTTTGTTGTGTCTCTCATTGTTTTTCCTCCCTGCGTCTCTTGTTGCATCATCTTGTCTGGAACACCCATGACACCTATGTTTGCATGTCTCATGCTGTCGTTTAGTTCCCCGAGATCTTGTTCAAGTTTTTCCAATCTTTTCTTCAACTGTTCTTTTGTATGTTCACTTTCAGAGGCCATTTCTTCAAGCTCACCAATCCTTTCTTCTGCCTCCTCAAATCTGCTATTATATGATTCCAGTGTATTTTTAATTTCATTTATTGTACCTTTCATTCCCATAAGATCTGTTATTTTTCTATGTATGCTTTCAAATTCTTCTTTGTGCTCGTCCAATGTCATCTTCATATCCTTAATTTCTTTAGCCATCTCATTGAATTTGAGGAGCTTTGTTTGAACATCTATGATTAGTTGTCTCAACTCCTTTATGTCATCTGGAGGTTTATCTTGTTCCTTCAACTGGGCCATATTTTCCTGTTTCTTGGTGTGGATTGTAATTTTTTGTTGGTGTCTTGGCATCTGGCTTACTAGAGTATTTATTCTGGGTGCAGTTTTTCTCTTTAATTTAGGGCTTCCTGCCCTTTCTCCCTTGCTGATTGTGTAGTAGGAGCCAAGAATGCAGTTGGTGCTGTAAGCTGTGGAGGTTCAAGCTGCTCTCAGTGCCCTGAGGACCAATGAAGTTTCTCCAAACTTTCTCCTTTGCCAGGGGTAGGCACAGAGTCCCAGCTGTGTGGAATAATCCAACTCATGCAGGACTAGACTGTAGTTGCCCAGAGAGACTGATGAAGCTTCACACCCCTTTCTCCCCTGCCTGGGGTGGGAATGGATCTGCAGGTGTGGGCAGCAATCTATGCACTGCAGGTCCAAGATGACCACAGCTGTCCCGGTAGACTTCTGATTATTCAGTCTGTGCCAGCCAAATGTACCTGCAGTTACCTGGAGAGGCTGGAGCAGGGCCCACCAGCTTCCTCCCTCCTAGAGGTGGGGCTGAAGCCTAGGCTCGGTCTGCAGGCCAATCTGGGTGAAAGAAACTGGTCTCTACCATCACTGTGATTTTCAGTTAGCCCAGCTTCCCCTCATGCTGGGGGTGGAGTCAAGATGGCGGCTACAGGGAAGCGGCTGTGGCTCAATCAGTGGGGCTCCCGTTTACCATATGGGAGGCCCCGGGTTCGGTTCCCGGGGCCTCCTGGTGAGGGCAGGCCCGCCCGCACGGCGTGGTTGGCTGACCCAGCGAGCACAAGCAGCAAGGGTGGGGTAAATGAATAAATAAAATTAAAATTAAAATTAAAAAAAGAAAAAAAAAAAGATGGCGGCTACCGGCCTCCTTCTGACTTGGACAGGTTCAAACTTTAGCTGCTATTAGGATTATACTTTAGCCAGCTGAATTTACTAATCAGTAGCTGAAACTGGTGGCCAATCGTCTCTGTTTTTGGGAAATGGAGCTTCCAGTTCCTGCCACAGAATAGCTCCTAGGGTGGCTTGCGCTGCCAAAGTAGGATGATCACCGGCATCCGTGGCATGGCCTGTACTTTCCCGGACAGGCTGGTGTAGCCCCACCCCCAACTTCCTCTCTGCCAGAGGTGGGCCTGGGGTTTATGCTAGAGCTGCAATCTGATCTAAAAGGAAAAAAGCCGGTCCGTACCAGCACTGTGATTTTTAGTCAGCCCACTTCCCCTCATATCAGGCATGGAGTTAAGATGGTGGCTACCAGCCTCTTTCTCACTTGAACAGGTTCAAACTTTAGTTGTTATTAGGATTATACCTTAGCCTACCGAATTTACTAATCAGTTGCTGAAGTTGGTGCCCAACTGTCTCTTCCTCCCCTGTTTTGGGGAAGTGGAGCTTCCAGTTCCAGCTGCAGAATAGCTCCTGAGGTGGCTTGTGGAGGGCTCTACTCACGAATCTTCTCTGCAGATGGGCAATCCCCTTCTTCCATTCTTTCAAGGACATTGCAGGATGCACTTCTGGTCTCCTGGAGCCCCCAAACAAGTGCTTTAGATAGCTCTGGGTGATTACTAACTACCCGGTAAAAGAAGCTGATTCTAGGAGCTCCTTACTCTGCCACCATCTTGCTGTTTGTGGCCCCCCCCCCGCCCCCTTCCATTTTAATGTAAGCATTGAGGGCTATAAATTTCCCTCTCAGCACTGCCTTTGCTGCATAGGTTCTGATATGTTGTGTTCTTGTTGTCATTCATCTCAAGATATCTATTGATTTCTCTCGAAATTTCTTTGACCCAGTGATTATTTAAGAGTGTGTTGTTTTATCTCCATTTATTTGTGAATTTTCCCTTTTTCCACCTCTTGTTGATTTCCAACTTTATTCCATTATGATCAGAGAAAGTGTTTTGTATAATTTTGATCTTGTTAAATTTATTGAGATCTGCTTTGTGACCCAACATATGGTCTATCCTAGAGAAAGATCCATGAGCACTTGAAAAGAACGTATAGCCTGCTGTTTTGGGGTACAATGTTCTGTATATGTCTTTTAGGTTTAGTCCATTTAATATATTATTCAAGCTGTTTCTTTATTGATCCTCTGCCCAGATTTTCTATCCAATGCTGAGAGTGGTGTACTGAAGTCTCCAACGATTATTGTAGAGACATCTATTTCTCCCTTCAGTTTTACCAGTGTTTGCCTCATGTATCTTGGGGCATCCTGGTTAGGTGCATCTGCATTTATGATTTTATTTCTTCCTGGTGAATTGCCCCTTTTATTAATATAAAATGTCCTTCCTTGTCTCTAATAACACTTTTCTTTTAAAGCCTATTTCATCTAAGTATCGTTACTCTGGCTTTTGTTGTTGTTATTGTTGTTGTTACTGCATGCGTGGAGTATCTTTTTCCAGCCTTTCGCTTTCAACCTATTGGTATCCTTGGTCTAAGGTGAATCTCTTGTAGACGGCATATAGATGGCTCATATTTTTTTATCCATTCCACCAGTCCATGTCTTTTGATTGGGGAGTTTAATCCATTAATATTCAACGTTTTTACTGTAAAGGCAGTTCTTTTTTCACCCATTTGGACCTTTGGGTTTTATCTGCCTGTATTAGTCAGTCAAAAGGATGCTGAAGCAAAGTACCAGAAATCTGTTGTGTTTTTTTAAAGGGTATTTCTTTGGGGTAGAAGCTTACAGCTACCAGACCCTAAAGAGTCCAACTCAAGATACCATAAGAGGTACTTTCTCACCCAAAGTCATTTGCCAGGTGTTAATGCAAGATGGCAGACGATGTCTGTGAGGGTTCAGCCTTCCTCTTAAGACTCCGTGGTACCAGCTTCTTCTGGTCTCATCTGTAGGCTGGACCGAGGTTTGTCTCTCTCTTCAGGGCTCATTTCTTCCCGGGCTCAGCTTCTCTGGTCTCTCCACTAGGTCATCTGTAGACTATGAGACTCTCTCTCTTCCTGGGGTCTCTGCCATGTCTATGGAGCCATCTCTATTCCTCTGTGTTCTTCTCCCGTGTATTTACTTCCCAGGGTTCCAGCCTCAAAAGTCCAACTCTCTCATTTGCCTTGTCGTTTTCTCTGTGAGTCCCCACCCACCAACTGATATGGCCTAATCAAAGCCCTAATCATAATTTAATCAAGTAAAAGTGAACCCTCTGAGGTTAATACAATCTAACATGCCCAGAGAAACAGACCAATTTATAAACATAATCCACTATCAAACGACTACACTGTCATATTTTATTTTCACCACTCTTTTGACACTTTTAGTTACTTTTACTGAGATAATCATTTCTAGACTATCTTCCAAGCCTCCCTCTCCTGTATTTTCTTTTCAGTCTGTAGCATACCCTTTAGTATTTCCTGCAAAGCCAGTCTCTATTATAAACTCACTCAGTTTCTGTTTATCTGTGAATATTCTAAACTCGCCCTCATTTTTGAAAGACAAATTTGCAGGATATAAGATTCTTGGTTGGCAGTTTTTCTCTTGCAGTATCTTAATTATATCATACTACTGCCTTCTTGCCTCCATGGTTTCTGATGAGAAATCAACACTTAATCTTATCGGATATCCCTTATAGGTTATGCATTGCTTTTGCTGCTCTCAGAATTTTCTCTTTGTCTTTGGCATTTGACATTCTGATTAGTATGTGTCTAGGAGTTGGTCTATTCAAATTTATTCAGATGGGAGTACATTGTGCTTCTTGGACACAGATATCTATGTCCTTCAACAGGGTTGGGAAATTTTCTACCATTATTTCTTCAAATATTCCTCCTGCCCCTTTTCCCTTCTCTTCTCCTT
The DNA here is from genome assembly GCA_026826555.1 of Tolypeutes matacus. NCBI lineage: Eukaryota > Metazoa > Chordata > Mammalia > Cingulata > Chlamyphoridae > Tolypeutes > Tolypeutes matacus. The sequence continues at coordinate 3,888,903 of JAKSZT010017954.1, forward strand.
CTGGGACACCCATGACACATATGTTTGCACGTCTCTTGCTGTGGTTAGTTCCCTGAGACCTTTGTTCAATTTTTTCCCATTCTTTTCTTCATCTGTTCTTTTGTTTTTCACTTTCAGAGGCCATGTGTTCAACCTCACTGAGCCTTTCTTCTGCATCCTCAAATCTGTTGTTTTGTGACTCCAGTGTATTTTTTATTTCATTTATTTCATCTTTCATTCCCATAAGATCTGCTATTTTTCTATGTATGGTTTCAAATTCTTCTTTGTGCTCACCTAGTGTCTTAATATCTTTAATCACTTTAGCCATCTCATTAATTTATTAAGGAGATTTTTTTGAACATCTATGATGAGTTGTCTCAACTCCTTTATGTCAACTGGAAGCTTATCTTGTTCCTTTAACTGGGAACCTGTTTCTTGGTATGGACTGTACTTTTTTTTGGTGTCTTGGCATCTGGCTTAGTAGATGTATTTATTCTGGGTGCAGTTTCTCTCTTTATTTTAGGGTTTTCTTGACCTTTCTTCCTTGCTGGTTGTATAGTAGATGCTGAGGATGTAGTTGGTGCTGTAAGCTGTAGAGGCTAAAGCTGTCCACATTGCCCCAGGGATGGATGAAGCTTCTCCCAACTTTCTCCTTTACTAGGGGTAGGGACAGAGCCACAGCTATGTGAAATAATCCAAGTTGTACAGGCCAAGACCATGTGTAGTTGCCCAGAGAGACCGAGGAAGCTTCTGCCCTTTCCTAGCCTGCCTGGGGCAGGGATGGAGCTGCAGGTGTGTGTAGCAATCTATGCCATGCAGGTCCAAAATGACCATAGTTGCCCAGGTAGACTGACCTAGCACCGCCCCACCCCCCACCAGGGGTGAGGATGGACCCCCTGGACTGCCCAATAATTCTTGTGGGCCGAAGGTACCTGCAGTTGTCCTGAGAGGCTGAGGGAGTACTGTGCCTCCTGCCCTTTAGAGGGTGGGAATGGTCCATGTAGGCTGAAAGTGCCTGTCATTGCCCAGAGAGGCTGAGGAAACACCAGCCACCTTCTATCCTTTTGGGTGGCTGGGATGGATCCACAGGTGCCCCACAGTAGGCCAAGAGTACCTGCCGTTATCTGGAGAGGCTGAGGATATACCAGACCCTCCTAACCTATTGGGGGGTGGGGATGGATACACAGGTACCCACCAGTCCAGGCCATGCAGGCCCAAAGTGCCTGCCATTGCCCAGAAAGGCTGAGGAAACACAGCTCCCATTCTACCTTGCTTGGGAGCAGGGATGGAGCTATAGGTGTCCAACTATTCAGTCTGTGTGGGTGGAAAGCACCTGAAGTTACCCAGAAAGGCTGAGGAAATAAATACAGCTCCCCTTTTATAATATTGGGAAGTGGGCATGGAGCTACAGGTGCCTGAGTATCCAGCTTGTGTGGGCTGAAAGTGCCTGCAGTTTCCCAGAGAGGCTGAAGAAACCCCAGTCCCCTCTTATCCTCTGGAGTTGGAAGGGTAGAGATGGAACTGAAGGCACTCAACAAACCAGTCTGTGTGGGCTTAAAGTGCCCACAGAGGCTGAGGAAACACAGCTCCTCTCTTATTGGGGTGCAGGGGTGGAGCCCCACGTTTCTGACTATTCAGTCTGTGCCAATCGAATGTACCTGCCATTTCCCAGAGAGGCTGGTGCAGGTCCCCCCAGCTTCCTCTCTGCCGGAGAAGGGGCTGTGGCTTAGGCTAGAACTGCAATCCAATCTGGATGGAAAGAAGCCGGTCCCTACCAGCACTGTGATTTTCAGTCTGCCTAGCTTCCCCTTATGCTGGGGGTGAAGTTAAAATGGTGGCTAAAAAAAAGAAAAAAAAGATAAGGAAAAAAAAAAAAAAAAAAAAGGTGGCTACCGGCCTCTTTCTGACCTGGACAGTTTCAAAGTTTAGGTGTTCTTAGGATTATACTTTAGCCTGCCAAATTTACTAATCAACAGCTGAAGTTGGTGCCCAATTGTCTCTTCCTCCCCCATTTTTGGGAAATGGAGCTTCCAATTCCAGTCACAGAATATCTCCGAGGTTGCTTGCACTGCTGGTGGAGTCTGGGCACCAGCCTCCACAACTTGGAGTGCTCTACTCACGAATCTTCTCTGCAAATGGGCGGTCTCCTCTTTCCATTCTTTTAAGGATGTTGCAGGATGCTCTTCTGGTCCCATGGAGGCCCCAAACAGGTGCTTTAGTTAGCTCTGGGTGATTACTAACTGCCCGGGAGCATGAGCTGACCCTTGAAGCTTCTAACTCTGCTGCCATCTTGCCCCACCCCTGGACCTTGCTTTTTAATAAACTATTTATTTTCTTAAAATCCTGGTGTCACTGTATTGGGATTGGGCGCATCAGGCAAAAGGACTCATTTGTGCGATTTCAAGACTTCAAAACATTGCTGAGGGGAAAAATGCTGGGAAATATTAAAGAAGACCTAAATAAATAGAAACATATATCACATTCACAGATTGGAAGATTCAATATTGCTAAAATGTTAATTTTCCCCCAAATTGACATAGCCACAGTAATCCCATTTGAAATTCCAACAGGCAGGCTTCTAAAATTTATATTGAAATGTAAAGGACTGAGATTGGTAAAACCATTTTGAAAAAGAACAATGTTGGAGGAGTTATGCTACCTGATTTCAAATTTTACTATAAAGCTATAATTGTAAGCATAAACATAGACATACATATTGCTGGAACAAGCAAAGAGTCTAGAAATAGATCATATATTGATGTATGGACAATTGATTTTTGACAAAAGTGCCAAGCAATTCAATGGGGAAAGTATAGTCTTTTCAACACATGGTACTGGAACAAATAATTACCCTTATGTTAAAAAAGCTCAAACTTTATTGTTACATAATACACAAAAATTCACTTGACATGGATCACAGATCTAATACAAGAGCTACAATTATAAAACTTCTAGAAGAAAACAAAGGAGAAACTCTTTGCAATTCTAGGATAAGCAATAATTTCTTAGATAGGATACAAAAACATAAATTATATAAGAAAAAATTGATAAACCATATGTATTGTCAGCCAAAAGGGCGGTGACGCAAAATTGGTTGGCCCACAGTTACCAGACCATGAAGCATAAGTTATTTCCCTCACCAAAGTCTGTTGCCATGTGTTAGAGCAAGATGTCTGCCGATGTCTGCAAGGGTTCAGGCTTCCTGGGTTCCTCTCTTCCCGGGGCTCATTTCTCTCTGGGCTCAGCTCCTCTCCTCTCTCCACAAGGCCAGCTGTAGACTCTCAGGCAAACAGCTTGTCTCTCTTCCTGGGGCCTCTGCTGTGTACAATTGAGACATCTCTCCTTCCTCATGTATCTGCTTCTCTGTGTGTTTACTTCCCAGGCTCCAGGATCAAAACTCCAAACTCCCTCTCTGTGGTGCGGTTTCACTCAACATCCTACCTACGTGGCCCAATCAAAGCCTTAATCATTATTTAATCAAGTAAAAGTGAAACCTCTGAATCCAATATAATCTAATATATCCGGAGGAACAGACCAGTTTACAAACACGTCCAATATCTATTTTTGGAATTCATAAACGATATCAAACTGCCACACCACAACTCATCAATATAAAAAAACGTCTAGGGGAACAAGTGAATGAGCACCTGCTTCTCATATGCAAGGTCCCAGGTTTGACTCCTGATAACTCCTAAAAACAATCAAACGAGAGCAGCTGCCTCTGTCATTGGGGAGCAGATGTAGCTCAGTGGTTGAGTGTCTGCTTCCCACGTACAAGGTCCTGGGTTCAATCCCTGGTACCTCCTAAAAAAAATATTCAAAGCTTCTGCTCTTCAAAAGACATTGTTAGGAAATAAAAAAGCAAGCCACAGAGTGGGAGAAAATAGTCAAAATATATATAACTGACAAAGGACATGTACCTATAATATATACGGAAATTTTCCAATCAATAATAAGACAAATAGGGCACCTAAAAAATGGACAAACTAGTTGAACAAAATCTTCAAAGGATATATATGAATGGCCAATAAGCCCAGGAAAAATATTCAGCACCATTAGTCATAGGGAAACACAAATTAAAACAACAATGAGATACCACTACCTACCCATTAGAATGGTTAAAATAAATAAAACTGGCAATACATAATGTTGATCAGGATTTGGAACAACAGAAACTCTCACTTACTGCTAGTGGGAATGCAAAATGGTACAATATCTTTAGAAAAACAGTTTGTTGGTTTTTTATAAAGTTAAAAATATGCCTCCCATACAACCCAGCAATCCCATCCCTAGGTATTTATCCAAGTGAAGTGAATACCTACTGTGACAGTTTGAACCTTTTTGTGGACCCCAGAAAAGATCGTGTTCTTGGAGCTAATCCAATCAATGGGTTTGGAACCTTTGATTGGAATGGCTTCAGCTGATGGAACTTTGATTGTATTGCATCAGTGAGGCGTGACTCAGGGTGGGTCTCGGGCCTCTTGCTGGAGTCTTTTATAAATGGAGGACTGAAAACAGAGACACGCAGAGAAAAAGCAGCAGAGACAGAGAAACCCTGAGAGGCTGGAAGAGAAGGGAGAGATGATGGCCCATAGCTGAGCTTGGGAAAGAAGGAAGCCTGGTGGAGGAGGGAGAGACCCAGAGAGGCAGAACCTTCATTGTGCCTTGCCATGTAGCAGGAGTCCAGGATTGCCAGCAGCCAAGTTTTGGTGAGACAACATCTCTGCTGAAGCCTTGATCTGGACATTTTCACAGCCTCAGAACTGTAAGCTTTTAACGTAATACATTCCCATTATAAAGGCCAACACATTTCTGGTATATTGCATTGGCAGTCGTTAGATATTAAAGCACCTACACTCACTCAAAAACCTGTACTTACATGCTTGCAGTGGTTTTATTCATAATCTCCAAAATCTGAAAACAGCCCAAATGTCCTTCAAATGAATAAATAAACTGCAGAACATTCATACAATGGAATATTGCTCAGCAATAAAAAGGAATGGAACTAATGATCATGCAATGACACTGATAAATCTCAAATGCAGTATACTAAGTGAAAGAAGACAGACTAAATAGGCTACTTACTGTTTGGTTCCATTTATACGACATTCTGGAAAAGGGAAAACTATAGAGACAGAAAACAGATCAGTGGCTGCCAGGGGCTGGGGAGAGTAAGGAGAACCAGGGAATGGTTTGGAGTGATGGGACTATTCTAAATTTTGATTGTGGTGGTAGTTACACAGGACCGTATGTGTTTATCAAAATTCATAAAAAATTACAATAAAAAACATGAATTTTAATGTATTTGAATAACACAATAAACCTGACTAAAAAACCATGCATGGTGGGAATTTAAAACTGTGATCAGTTTAGAGCACGGTTTGATTGTTTTGTTTTTAAAGATTTATTTTATTTATCTCTTCCCATTCTCTTGTTGTTTGCACTTGCTGTGTCTGTTTATCTTTGTTTCTTTAGGAGGCACGGGGAAACTGAACCCAGGACCTCCAATGTGGGAGGGAGGTGCCTAATTGCTTAAGCCACTTCCATTTCCTGCTTTGTTGTGTCTCTCGTCGAGTCATCTCGCCGTGCCTGCCCGTCTCACCAACTCACCGTCCTGGTCGTCCTCTGTAGGAGGCACCAGGAGACTGCTCCCTGTTTTGTTGTGTCTCTCATTATGTTTTTTTTCTTGTGTCTCTTGTTGTGTCAGCTTGCCATGCCTGCCTGTAATGCCAGCTCGCTGTCTTATTTAGGAGGCACCGGGAACTGTAGCAGGGGCCTCCCAAGTGGTAGGCGGGAGCCCATTTGCTTGAGCCATATCTGCTTCCCTTGTTTTTTTTTTTACATTTTTTTTTTTAATAAAAGATTTATTTGTTTATTTCTCCCCCTTCCCTCTCGTTGTTTTGCTCTCACTGTCTGCTCTCCTTGTGTTCTTCTGTGTCTGCTTGTCTTCTCTTTAGGCAGCACCGGAAACTGATCCTGGGACCTCCTGGAGTGGGAGAGGGGTGCTCAATCTCTTGCACCACCTCAACTCCCTGGTCTGCCACATCTCTTACTGTCTCCTGTGTCTCTTTTTGTTGTGTCATCTTGCTGCACCAGCTCTCCACACGGGTCAGCACTCCGTGCCGGCCAGCATTCCTGCACCAGCTTGCTTTTTCACCAGTGTTTTTTTTCAATAAAGTTTTTTTTTTATTGTTCTTTTTTGGTTTGTTTTGCACACACCCCCCTTGTTGTTGTTTGTGCTTGCTGTCTGCTCTCTGTGTCCATTTGCTGTGTGTTCTTTCCGTGTCTGCTTATCTTTTTTTTTTTTTTTTTCCTTTTTCTTCTGGTCTTTCTCTTTAGGAGGCACTGGGAACCGATCCTGGGACCTCCGGTGTGGAAGAGAGGCACTCAATTGCTTGAGCCACCTCATCTCCCTGGTCTACTGTGTCTCTCACTGTCTCTCCTCTGTGTCTCCCTTTGTTGCGTCATCTTGCTGTGCCAGCTCAGGCCTTCAGCTCTCCGCAGCACGGGCTGCCTCAATTGTTTTGTTTGTTTGTTTGTTTGTTTTTAAAGATTTTATTTATTTATTCATTTATCTCCCCCCTGCTGCCCGTGCTAGCCGGGTCAGCCAACCACGCTGCGCAGGTGGGCCCGCCCCCACCAGGAGGCCCCGGGAACCCAACCCAGGGCCTCCCACATGGCAAAGGGGAGCCCCACTGATTGAGCCACAGCCGCCTCCCCTCAATTGTTTGTTTTTTTTTTTTTAAAGATTTTATTTATTTATTCATTTATCCCCCCCTTGCTGCTTGTGCTCGCTGGGTCAGCCAACCATGCCGCGCTGCGGGCCTGCCCTCACCAGGAGGCCCCGGGAACCGAACCCGGGTCCTCCCATATGGTAAACGGGAGCCCTACTGATTGAGCCACAGCCGCTTCCCTCAATTGTTTTTTAATAAAGTTCCTTACCATAAAACTTAGCAAGGCCACTTTTGGGTATTCATCTATGAAAAATGAAAATACATGTACAAAAATATTCATAGCTTTACTTCCAAAAAAACTGGATATTATTTCCAAATGTCCACCAACAGGTAAGGGGATAAACAAATTGTGGCATATCCACACAATTGAATACTGCTCAGCAGTAAAAAGAAATAAACTCCTAATATAGGCAACGTGAATACAGGCTGAGCAAAAGATGCAAAAGACCACACGCTGTAAGATTCCACTGATAAGGAACTCTCGGGAGCTTTTTAGTCTATGGTGCTCTAGGGCTTTGTTGTAAAGGGTGGGTCTTGGGTGGGAAAGGGCAAGAGCCAGCTTTCTGGAGTGCTGCACATTATCTATTGATGTTGATGGTGGTTATACAGTTGTCAAAACTGAGAGTTGTAAATGGTGCACTGAAGGTGATTAAAAAAAAGTCCATTCCAGACGGGGACTTTCTCTTAGGCTGGTTAGAAAGCCTGAGAGTCGTGAGGGGGAACCCTTTTTCACTTCACTGATGTGGAGGTGGGCGCTGAGCCCTGCCGCCCACCTTCCAGCTTCTCAGAGGCATGAGGACTGAGGTGCCTCATGCTAGCAGGGTCAGCTCTCACAGACTGGACTACAAAACCAGAATAGCTGTTCAGTTTATGGTGAGGAACCCAATGTTCAGACGGAGCAAACAGGCCTTTTGTTGTAAACTGTGTTTGTTCTCTGTCGGCAAACTGAGTGGATTTTCCTGCTGCTCTGCAGCTGCCCACGGGATTGCCTTAGGATTTGGGAGTGTCATCGGCCGTTGTCCTCAGCTCCTCGCCCAGGACCTAAGTACCCTACAAAGCGCTCTGTGTTCCCAAGGGCTCTGGGATTTGCCAGGGCCTCTCGGAAGCAGCGCGCACCCCGCACCAAGGAAGCAGAGAACTTGGCAATAGGCGCCTGCGGGGAAAGGCAGGGTTCGGGCGCAGACAAAACCTGAGACGCAGGGTGGAGGAAGACTTCCGCCGCCCCCTGGAAACCCAGGCCCGGGCTGCCGGGGAAGGCACTAGCCTGCGGATTTTGTGCGGCTCCGGGGCGCGGACTCCCGCCCAACCGGAGGCAGTCCCGGGTGGCAGCCGGGCTCAGAGCGGTGGCGCCAAGGATGCGCCGCAGACGGGAGCGCGCAGCCGCCCCAGTGCTCGCCCTGCGCGGGGTCCCGGCTCACCTGGCCCACCTGGCCCACCTACCCACCTGGCCGGCCAGCGGGGGACTAGGAGGGGGAGCTTTACGTGCGCTGTGAAACGGAAACCTCTGGAGAACGGAAATATATATAAATGTAAATCTTGGTGTGGGGGAGGCTTTTCTCGTGATTTAATTTACAACTGCGAGACCGTAAAGAAAAAGATCGATAAACCCGACTACAGAAAAACGAGACTTTCATATAGCAACAAAAGATGCCACAAAAAGTCAAAAGACAAACCGGGGAAATATTTTTAACATATGGAAGAAACAAAAAGCAAATTTCCTTCATTTAAAAAGTGCTCACCCAAGAGATTAAGGGAAAAAGCAAAGGACCTGTGAAAATGCAAAAGACATGAATATTATTTGCAGAAGCAAATGCAAATGGCTAATAAAAATATGAAAAGACGCCGGGCTTCAATGTGCACATTGGAATCTCCATAAAAGGCTACTTTTCAACCACAATCTGGCAGGTGTGGAGGAAAGGGGCATTTTCAAACCTTTTTGATCGATATGTAAATTATGCAACCTTTCTGGAGAGCAAATTAGCACTGTGTATCAAAATTTTAGGTGCAGATTCTTTGACATCATAATTATGCTGCTAAAACTTGCTTTAAAGTTATACTCACAAGAGCGTGCCAAGTCACTTAATGTAGCAAAAATGCAGGAAACAACCTATATATCCATCAGCAGGGGACTGGTTAGAAGAATATGCATAGAATTTCTCATTTCTATGCATTTTTAAAGTGCTTATAGGCACCAGTATATTCTTAAAATTTTTCTGGAAAGATGACTTTGGTGAGAGGGACTAAAAGGCTCACTTTTTCATGCTTGAATCCCTTCTTTTTAGCATATTCATGCCATTTTATTATTTTTTGTTTCCATCTATCACTTAATATTGTTTACGATACCTACTCCATGCAAATTTTTTTGCTTCATCTCCAGCATTGTAGTATCTTACGGTATTTGCATGAATGTACTTACCTTGTTTTTGATCTTATATATGTGCCTGGATGAGATGACAATAGCCTACAAATAGCAGCAGCAGTCAAGTTTTGGAGAGAGAAGGTTTAGATAAGAATCTGGGTTTTGCAATCTGAGTATCCTTGGCCAAGTAACTTAAACTTTCTGAGCCTTTTTTTTTTCATATGTAAAATTGAGAGTTTCTGAGCACCTACCACAGGGGGTTGTTGTAAGTTTGCAATGAGACCATGCATTAAGTGTTAAAAACAGCATGTGGCCTAGAAGGGATGTTCAACAAATGTTAACCATTATCATACATTTCTAGAGGACAAAGATGGTCTTTCTGGCTTTCCAAATTTTAGTCAGTACTCAGATTCTTTCCTGTTGCTCACCCCTGCCTTCCCTCCCCCCCCCCAATTATTGTAATAAATATTAGGTCTTGAAGAGGTTAAAAAGATTGTTAGGAGCCACCAGAAGAAGAAAGGTTTGGAAATGCAAGGATAAAGAATCAAGAAGCCCCACATTAATCAATACTGGAAACAAAGAGGAAAAGAAGGAATGTGGATATTTGTTTTGAGCATTAACCTAGATTTCCCTTCTCTTGAATATTGCAAGGCTATATGTTTTGCATTTTATTTGGAAATATATAATTTTCCTTAACTGAATTTTTCAAGTCTAAGAACAGGGAACATTTCTACTCAAAGGCTTTTGAAGATATTCTTGACACATATATATTTTGTGTGTGTGTGTGGTAAAATACATATAACATAAAATTTGTCATTTTAACCAGTGTATAATTCAGTGACATTAATTACAACCACAAGGTTGTGCAACCATCGCCACTATTTCCAAAACCCTTTCATCACTCCAAACAGAAACTCTGTACCAATTAAGCAATAACTCCCTATTCTATCAACCCATGGAAAGCTCTAATCTACTTTCTGGAATTTGCCTATTCTATAAATTTCATATAAATGGAATCATATAATATTTGCCCTTATGTGTCTGGGCACATATGTCTTGAATCCCTTCTTTTTAGCATATTCATGCCATTTTATTATTTTTTGTTTCCATCTATCACTTAATATCGTTTACGATACCTACTCCATGCAAATTTTTTTTGTCTTCAAGTTTCATCCATGTTGTAATAAGTATCAGAACTTTATTCCTTTTTACTTTTGAATAACATTCCATTGTATGGATAGACCACATTTTATTTATCCATTCAACTGTTGGACACTTAGGTTGCTTCCATCTTTTGGCTACTGTGAACAATGCTGCTATGAACATTGGTATACAAATATCTATTCAAATCTCCATTTTCAGTTCTTTAGGGTATATACCTAGAAGTGGAATTGCCAGATCATCTGGTAATTCTATGCTTAACTTTCCGAGGAACCACCAAACTCTTTTCCACAGTGGCTGCATCATATTACATTCTCACCAGCAATGTATGAGGGTTCCAATTTCTCCAATTCTTGCCAATATATCTGTTTTTTGTTTGTAGCCATCATAGAAGGTGCGAAATGGTGGTTTTAATTTGCATTTCCCTGATGACTGATGATTCTGAGCATCTTTTCATTTACTTATTGGCCACTTGTTTATCTACAGAGATATATTCTGAAAGGTATATATGCATCCTTAGGTGTGTTGCTCATATTATTAGTAATTTTATTGGTTGCATCACCTGATCAGTCAGATATAACAAGTCCACCTTCATCAATGATAAATGTTAGTCTCAGTAAACAAATCTTTCCCAAATCTTATTATAAAAAGTATTTAAAGTATTTAAAAAATTGGACAATATATTTATTTAGTTAGGAAAGAAACATGGAAATTTTGTTCATAAGATATTTTTAAATGTTGTGAAAGCTAAATAATACCATCTAATATTTATATAACACTTAACAGTTTAGCTACATAACATCTGATTCTCCCCAAATCCCTGAGGTTGGCAGAGAAAATGCTATAAAGATTTTACTTTTTAAGGATTCCTAAAAAAATTACAGCCATATTAACATAATACCAGATAGAAGAAAACATTCTTCTAAATCCTGTTAACCCAACAAATAAACCTGTTTATTTAAACTGGAGTTACAAGCTGGATAGAGCAGATGCTTACACAAAAGGCATAGCAAGAGCTGGAAGTTCTATTTAGATCACATCTACATTATTAATTATTATGAATAAATTATAGCTGGGATTTAGTTTTTATCCTCTTTGGAAGAGTTCTGAGGACTATAAATACTATAGAAGTTCATCTACCCAGGATACACTATTTATTTATTTTTTTACCTGGAGGTCCCTCCATATGGGAGACAGACGCCCAGCCATTTGAGCCACATCCATCCCTCCCCAACCCCCCAGGGAACAAAACATTAAAATTATCTAAATGAAAAAACTGTTTTAAAAAGTATAATTTTGGGAAGCGGCTGTGGCTCAATCAGTAGGGCTCCCATTTACCATATGGGAGGCCCCGGGTTCGGTTCCCGGGGCCTCCTGGTGAAGGCAAGCCCGCCCGCACGGTGTGGTTAGCTGACCCAGCGAGCACAAGCAGCAAGGGGGGGATAAATGAATAAATAAATAAAATCTTTAAAAAAAAAAAAAAAGTATAATTTAAAAAAAGTATTCTTGTAATAACGAAGGAGCTATTTGCTATAGTGCAGAATCCGTTTGTTGGCCCATATCGATTTCACTGTGGTCCTACTCAAATAATCTGGGTTTGGGCAAATCCTAACTGAAGTGGGGGCAGTAGAATTATCAGGAACAGTTCTCTGAAAGGATCAAACTGTTATCTTACAAAAAAACACATCTGGAGCTGGTGTAGCTCAGTGATTGATTGACAGCTTCTCACATATGAGGTCCTGGTTTCAATCCTTGGCCCCGGTACCTCCAAAAAAAAAAAAAAAAAAAGACATTTTACATCCATTTCTCTATCATGTATAATGTGAAGAAAAGCCAAGAAAATGTACCCAGAGGATATTGGGCTTTCGTCCAGCAGTTAAGGGGGAAAAACTTCTATTTAGAGTTCATCAAGACTGGATAGGTTACAAAAAATAGATGTCTATAATATCTCAATTTTTGCCAGAATCATTATAGTTTTGCGTAATCTAAAATATACAATAAAGCCAAGAAAAGGTTAAATTATTCAGTTTAGAATCAAAAGCTCATCTTCAAAAGGGCCTCTTTAAAAGGAGCACTATATGATATTAATATGGCTCTAGATTTTGTGTAACTTATACCTTGTCAAAGTGGTGTCAGCAGGAGTGGGCAGAGATTCCGTCCCGTATCCCCTGACAATGGAGAAGGCAGATTCATGACACCAAGTATTACAAAACCCAAAGAGAATGGGATTATTCTCTGGGATGGGTGAAGACATTCAAACATTGCCACATCGCTTGCTATTTAAAAGCAGTCAATAAGGCTTCAGTTTCATTCTATGTGAAGATGCATTTAAGTTGGGAGAAGAGCACACACCTGGTCCAGCTCCATTTCTAGCCGGGCCAAGGCCTGTTTGGTGCATCTGAAGGAGGCATATTGTGTGGACACTTATCTGCAGGACTGTAAACAATGGGAACACTAAAATAGACAACTGTTGCACTGGGTGAGCTTATATTCTGAGGTAGCATGAGCTGAGAGCTGTGAATCTCTTCTTCCTGCCCTGTTGGATGGGTGTCTCTCTCGGTACATGCAGCTCATTGTGTTGAATGTGATCCTAGTGTTTAAAGATATATATTTTCCAAATTACACCATCCATAAAGTCAAATCAATGATTTTTTTTTCCCTCTGTTGCTCAATCCCAAAAAATGGCAATCTGGTCCATTGTTGGTGGAAAAAAAAACAAACCAAACCAAACCTGGCTGTGTAAATAGAGGATATCCAAAGTGGCTTTAACTATGGCTACAATTAATGTATCATCTGTGCCACTGAGATGAGGGAGAAAATGGTCAAGGAAGAGCAATGTATGTGCTAATATCTGCTCAGGTGGTGAATCAGGACTTCAGGGATCTTTATGACTGTAAGACATGGATTTGAAGGTTACACCCATCACTGGCATTGCGCTGAGAGAAAAAGCTTAATCTCCACACGCTGCTCAAGGCATCCAAGAAGCTGCACTGTCTCAAAAGGGACAGCTTTCTGACTAGAAGCAATTCAAAGCCAGCTAATCTTGATTTAATAGTTTTAGGAACTACTTCAACCTCACAGAAGGTGTTCATGATGAGGCAGCAAAAGTCTACTCTGAACCATTCAAGATTCACAGAAAAAGTAAGGGGCTATTTCACAAACAAGTTTTTAATGACAAGGATAATCGTGACTAAATAAACTTTTGCCTTGCTAACTCACTTTCTAACACCCTTCCAAATGCTACCAATGAGTCCACCATCCATACCCAGAGAATACTCCCTTCACAGACCTCAACCTTACAGATTCCATCAAATACATTCCCTCCATTCCTTTCATAAAACTGGATGCCCACAGCAAGCTGAATGTTTGCAGCAAGCAGCGTGCTCTTATTGACCGTGCTTTTTTCTGAAGAGTTAAGTTTGTTCCTAAATATATGTCAGTTGCAAGTGGTATTTAAATTACGGAATTTAAAATACGGGTGCAAAATAAAGTTGTCGTTCTTAAGAAAACTCAACGCTTGGGAGAGGCTCGGCAACGGTGAGTCACAATCGAATCGTAAAAATCTATACTGTAATCAGATTCTTCGCCGCGATCTTTAAATTTGCCATCTACTTTAAAGAAATCCAACAGGAAAATAAATTCTAGATGCGGCTTCATGGGCGCGGTCTCTGCAAGAAAGAAGCCGGGGAACTCCAGTCTCTGAACTCAAATTCAAAGGAAAGGTTTTGGACCTAACATCAAAAGACTGGCTGCTCGGAAAGTTTTCTTGCGAGCGACAAAGGCTTGGAAGCTGGAATAAACGTCTTGGTCGCCACCTACCGAGGGGGAGGGAAGGCTGGCTGGCGCGGTCTGAATCTTCGGCGGGGGTGGGGGTGAGGGTGAGGGTGAGGGGTGGGAGGACCACAAAATCATTTGGTTTGGGGCTTTACATAAACATCTAAATTCTCCGGACTCAAGATTTTAACTTTTGAGTTAATTTAGGTGAACAGTAACGTCTCACTATTTTCGAGATTCACAGGTCATTAAGTAGAGAAGCAAAAAATAATTGGGGGTAGGGGTTTGAGTTAGATTGCTTAATAGTTTGGCAGAACAAAACTAAAAAGTCAGTTTTTTTGCTTCCACTCCGTGACTTTTCCCCCACCTTCTTTCTAAATGTTGAGGGAGAGCAGAGCGCGTGGGCAAAGGGGGGAGGAAGGGGATAAAAACAGAAAAGTCCTCTTCCCTCGCCGGTCCCAAGGTGGGGCAATAGTCTCTTTCGGCCGCTTTCTAGGCAAGCTTGGGAGACTAACGAGTTCTTTGTGTCCCGGAGGGTGGTGCTGGGCGGAGGAAGTCCCTTTGCGGAGCCTCGAGGGCGAAAGGCCGGCCTGGGGCTCCTCGGCCTTGGCCGTGTTCCGGCCTCTCAAGTGGCAGGAAATCTCGGGCGCAAGATTAAGTTCGAGACGCGAACGGTGGCTCTGAGGCCGGCTGGAGCACGGCAGGGAGGAGGCTAGAGCCACCACTGGCCTAGATTTCTCGCCTCTTCCCCCCCAGCTCCCCTCCCCCACCCGGGCGGCCGAGCAGGCCCCAGGTGCAGCCATATTCTCGCTCCCACCACCCGCGCCTCCATTGACAGTCCTTGCCGGAGAGGGCCGGGCGCTGCGCTCGCCTCGTCCTCTGGCTAGCGGCTCGCCGGCGCATGGCTTCCTGGGAGTTGTAGTCCGCTGCCCCCGTCGCCGCGTTAGTACTGACGAGTCAGAAACTACAATTCCCGCTGGGCGGCGCTGCGGTGCGCACGCGCAGCACGCCTTCGAGGAACAAAAAAAAAAAAAAAAAAAAAAAAAAACAGGAGGAGGAGGAGGGTGAGAGAAGCTCGGAGAGCAGAGAAAAGGGGCCGCTGATCGCCCCCCCGCCTCCCCGCACGCGCTCTTTAGCCGCGGCCACCCGCCTGCCGCGGTTACCCCGGCCTCTCCCTCCGTCCCCTGTGATCGGATCAAGGCGCTGAGAGGCCCTGCTGGGGCGGCCATGCGGCGGTGACAGGAGCTCGGCCGAGACGCACGGGCCCCTCGCCCTCTCGCCTCCTGCCCGCTCCCCAGCTCGCCTCAGCCCGAGGCTGCTCTTCGGCAGCCGCAGTTGGCGTGCGGCCCACACTCGCTTGCCTTCGGCACCCCCAGCCCCGGCGCTGCCTGGAGGCGGCTGCTCTCGGGTGAGTCCCTCTCGTCTAATCCCCCCCTCTCGGTCGCCATTGCGAGCGGGGCCTTTATTTGCTACTTTCCCCCTCCGGGGCCTGCACTGTGGAGAAGTCTGGGAACAGTAGCTGGTCGCGTGCGGCCGAGAGCCTTGGGGCACCCCGCGCCCCCCCACGCCCCCGCCGGAGTTGGCAGCTGGCGAGACCAGGGCGTTGGGGGTGGGGCAGGAGCGGTCGCGGGGACGGCAGTTGCACGCGCGCGCCTCGGTGCGCGTGGGGGAGGGGCGCGCGCGCCGGGCGGCGCTGTGGGGGGGGCGCCCCTCACGCGTGAGGTCCGCGCGCGAGCGAGCCTGCGGGCTGCGCATGCCCCGCCGTCTTGATTGGCCGGCTCGGGCGGAGGGGGCGCGCGCTCGGTGCCAGGCCCGAGCCGGTGGGGTCGCGCTCGGGCTGGTGTATCCGGGGCTCCTGCGCTGGGGCAGCAGACGCGCCCGATTGGCCGACCGGCCGGCGGGGGCGGTGCCGCGCGCTGCCTGGTAACTGCGGCCGGCTCGCGGGCGGCGCCGCTCCCAGGTGGAGCTGGGAGTGGGCTTTGTCCCGGGCGGGCGCGCATGCCCGCCCTGCAGGGCCGGCTTGTTGAAGGAAATCGGCACAATGACTGGAAGGAAGACCTCAGCCTTCAGGCCCCGAAAAGTATCCGTCTGGGTGCTGGAGGCATCCAGACGGGGTTAGGTGGAGGAGGAAAAAAACAAAAAGCGCTGAACTCGTCCTTCCCCCACTTTTCATCTAAGTTTTGCCTTCGGCCGAAGCGGAGTTTCTCCGTAGTTAATTTGCGGCGGAGTTCGTGCAGATGCCGGGTTATCGGTCGCGCTCGGGTTTGCTCACCCCTGGCGAGTCCCGGCCGCGCGCACACTGCTCACCTCTTTTATTCAACTTTGCTGCGGACAATGGCTGGATTGGCCTGATGCTCGATAGTGCATAAAAGTAGCCCCTGGGTGTTCAGGAAACAAAAGGAAAGTTAGTTTGGGAATGAGAATGCGCGTTAGAATGCTGTGAGGAGGGAGAGGCTTTTTCTGAGTCCTATAATTTGGGATGACTAATTTATTTCCTACTGTAGTTTTGCTCTTTGTCCACTATTCAGCCACTTTCGTTTTGTCTACTTCTTGGAATCTTGGCTCCTCACACCCTTAGGCTGGAATGCCTCTTGAGCTTGTTCATATACAGTCGCTTCCTTAAAACTTCCTTATCTTGTCTGGTCAGAATTTGTTTCTTTTCACTCTTCCAAACAACTTGGTTGTACTTCCTCGGAGGGCGTCTTTATTTTCTCTAGGAGTGCGGACCATTATACCTTGTGTTCCCGTGCCTGGCCTAGTCCGCCGCTATTAAACTCCTCGAGGGGCTGGGATTAGCCCTTTTGCACCTTTGTCGTCTACCCCCTCCAGTTTGCAGCTATTGAAATGCCTTGCCTGAGATAGTAATTACAAACATTTGAGTGTTTCTTATGTGCCAGACGTTGCTCTTAAGCACTTTACTTGAATCCTTATTTCATCTTAACAAATCCGTAATGCCCATTTTAGAGATTAGGAACAAGCCTAGAGATAAATTGAGTAATCTATCCTTGCTTACCCAGCAGGTAAACCTTGACAGCAGGTAAACCTGGAGTTTGAGGGCGCTTCAGCATCCTCCTGCGGGAATTTTTAAAACTCAGATTGCCGGACTCCACCCTTCAGATTCTGATTCCGCAGCTCTGGGACAGGGCCCTAGAATCTACGTTACCACAAAGTTACCAGCTGGCGCTAATGGTGCTGGCTCTGGGACCACAGTTGGAGAACCATTCGCAATGGTGAAAAAAATGAGGAAAATTTGTTTTGGATGTTTGCTTTTCAGTGACTAACTAGATTTTAAAGAACCAAACTTAGACTGCCTTCTGTAGATTACTTGGAAAACTGTTTGTTGTTGTTGTTGTTGTTGGTTTGGCTGGCATTACAAAATTCAAAGTTTAGTAAGTCTCCAGTTAAAAAGAGGCTGTACATTTAAGTGCAGAATAAAATTGGAAATATGTCATCTTGGCTTACTTTAAGAATACAAAAAGTTTGTAATAAAATGTAGGCTTTTGAGGTCCTTTTCTCTTGGGGAACAAGTGTTGAGAAAAACTTTAGTATTACACTTAAATTTTTAAGTTTACATTTTTTATAATATTTTAGGAGAAAGTAATCAGGTTAGGTAGGAGGAATGATAAAATTATGTCCAAATTGTTTTTTGTTTGCATAGAATTCAACCAGTTTTATTGGTTGGATTTTTAAAAAATTGTGGTAACATATAAAATTTGTCATTTTAACTATTTTTAAGTGTACAATTCAGTGACTAATAACTTGTACACAGTTATGCTATCATCATCACCTTCCATTACTAAAACTTTCTCATCACCCAAAACAGAATCTCTTTACCCATTAGACAATTACTCCCCAGCACCGCCCCCCCCCAGCACCTGGTAACTGCCAATCTGTTTTTTGTTTCTGTGATGTTTCTGTACTTTTTATTGATAAAAAATGGATGATGTGTTCAAAAACATATAAAAGGGGGGCGGATGTGGCTCAACTGGTTGGGTGTCCGTCTCCCATATGGAGGGACCCAGGTTCGATCCCCGGGACCTCCCGGTAAAAAAAAAAAACATATAAAGGACAAGCTCCCTAGTCCAGGTTGTTGTTATCTAAAGGAGTTGTAAATTATTATTATTATGCTTTTTAAAAAATTTCTTTTTTTTTTTAAACATTGCAATTCTCTTTGTAACTGCTGTGGTGTAATATCAAATTGTCTTACTACTGCCTTAAACAGATGGTGATCAAGTAATTTTTGTGTATGTTTAAGGGAAGGCTTTTTTTGAAGAGCTGTTTGAGAAGCAATACTCTGTGAGCATCGTCTTTGGAAATGTGTTTGAGACAGTTTACCTGAGTGGTAATTGCCAAGAATTTTATCAATAGCAATCTTCTAAGCATCATTGGTAACATTTTTCTTCATGTATTGTTCGCATTTGTTTTGGTTACGCTTACTCACTTTTTTTTCAGTGTGGCTTTTTCAAAAAATATCCATCATCTATTATCCATGTATATCTTAGCATGTCATGCTTTATTTAAGGCATAAGTGACACTTGGCCATGTGTAATTCTCTTATTTTTTAACATGGTAACGTATACAGAATATAAAATTTCCTATTTTAAACCACTTTCAAAAATACGATTAAGTGGTGTTAGTTATATTCACAATGTTGTGTCACCATCACCAACTAAAGAAGAAAATAGGAAATGTGTATACTTGTGCCCTTGTAATCAATAGGCTTAAAATGGCAGCATAGCAATATAAAGAATAGTACTTGTTTTACCAAGTGTAGCTGAGGTTTCCTGTCTGGGGGAATAAAATGGAAAATTAGTATTTTAGAGTGTGTGTGCATACTGTAAAAATGATGTGGACAAATCATTAGAAGTGCTGGAGATACTAGGTTTTCTTCATTCTTGGTTCTTTCCTCTTTCATCCTTGATTTTCCTCCTCTTCTCCACTGGAACTCTCACCATTGCCCTTTTCTTGCTCTTTTGTTTTTTTCTTTCTCCTCTTTGTTTCTACACTTCTTGTCTTAGTGTCTCATGCTTATTTTTAATTGGTTCCTGGTACTACTCATCTGGTTTTCCAACTTAAACCTAAATGAGAAAGTGAAAATCAGATATGGCCTGGGATGGGCAGAGTTGTTGGATTGGCTCAATGTTCTTTGGTTGTAACTTGGTTAAGAAATATATAGGATTTTAAGGATTAGTGCATTTGAAAAATATAACTTGAGAGGCAAAATGAATTTAAAATTAATAGTGGGATCATAGCTTAGTGGAGATAGGCACAAGTTCTGAAATCAGCATAGCATGCCTGGATTCAAATCCTGGTTCTTGCCATATCCTGGCTGTGTGACCTTGGGCAAGTCACTTCACATTTTGTGACTTGGTTTCTCTGTTTTTAGAAATGGGCATAATAATAGAACTTGTTTCTCTCTTAGGGTTGTTGTGAAGATTATATGAGTTAAAGTGCTTGGAATGGTCTTGCATTTCAATAAATGTTAGCCATAAAAATGCTGCAATGATAAATCCTTTTGAGAAATTAAAATATTGTACTAGTACTGTTGAGACTATGATGTTAATTTCCCACAAGCTCTGGAGGGTGAGGATTTGTTCATGGTGGCATTATCCCTTGACTATTACATTGTATTTGTGGAATACATAAATTTGTATAATTAATGAAAGCTCATAATGTCCACTTCTTAAATAGTGAGTTTATAATTGAAAAATAACTTTCTGGAACTGGTTGTCCAACACATAACCTTACCTTGAACTGTAAGTTTTAGAGGTAGTAGATACCTTTCTTGTTGATATATTTGAGATAAAAACTAGTAAAGGAGTTGAAGGGCGATTGCAAAATTTTTTTTTTTTTTTTTTTTTTTTTTTTTTGCCTTTATAGGGCAATTAAAAGAGGTGAGAAAAGATTGGCTATCTTATTTGTGACCAGGCCTTCTCATATAAATGTTTTTCTTTCTTTCTTTCTTTCTTTTTCATTTTGCTCTTCTTTTTTTAAATCCTTTTTTTTAATTTTTATTTTTAAGATTTTATTTATTTATTTATTCCCACCCACCCCCCCTTGTTGTTTTGTGCTTGCTGTCTGCTCTTTGTGTGTTTTGTGTCTGCTTGTCTTCTCTTTAGGCGGCACTGGGAACCAATCCTGGGACCTTGCAGAGTGGTAGAGAGGCACTCAATCTCTTGCACCATTTCAGCTCCCTGGTCTGCTGTGTCTCATTGTCTCTTCTCTGTCTCTTTTTGTTGTGTCATCCTGCTGCGCCAGCACTCCAGCACAGGCCAGCACTCCGCATGGGCCAGCTTGACCCATGGGCCATCTTGCCTTTTACTCGGGGGCCCCAGGAATCAAACCCTGGACCTCCTGTATGGTAGACGGGAGCCCAGTCCCTTGAACCACATCCATTTCCCTCTTTCCTTTTTTTTCTTCTTTTTCTTCTTTGTTTTTTTATTTTCTTTTCCTCATTTGCAGTTTTCTTTCTTTTATCATATGAATGTTTTTATTAGGAAATGAGTTTGATGAAACCTGAGAAAACTTTGCTTTTATATTGTTCATTATAAAGAATTTGTTACATCGAGATACAGCTCTTACTGTTGATTATGACATAAATGTGAACAGAATTTTGTCTAGATTGGGTTTGCAGACCAAAATTGGTTTCAAGAAAATAAACGAGGTATTGGAACTGAACTGAAATTAAACTGGTCTTTGCCTCAGGCTTTATTTAAAACACTTTGTTTACATTACATCATTGGAGAAATGATAAATTTCACCAAGGAGGATGACAGCATGTTCATACCCACTTTATATATGAGGGAAGGGCAGAGAAATTGATCCTAGTACTGGAACTAGTTTGAAAAGTGGCTGCAGAAGTACAAAGAGATCCATTAGCTTCACTTCTTATTCCTGTATTTTCTTTGTAATGCTTTCCATGGTGAAGAAGAGTTTAGATGGATTCGAACAAATCTTTCACTAGTGTAGGAAAACTGTAAGATGTTTGCCCCTTTGTGAATAAGTTTGTATCTTCCGTTATTTCCAACCTGAACTCCTTTCTTCCAAGTGGTTCCTTATGATTTTTTTTTTTTTTAAGATTTATTTATTTACTTTTATCCATTTTAAACCCCCCGCCCCCGTTTTTGCTGTTTTTGTGTCCATTTGCTAGGCAATTCTCTGTGTCTGTTTCCTGCCCTCTCTTCTCATCCTTCTCCTGTCTTCACCGGGATAAGATCCTGGGAACCTCCGATGTGGGAGAGAGGCATTCTGCCACCTGCGCCACCTTAGTTCCTGGTTTTTCGGTGCATCTCATCTTGGCTATCCTTTGTTTTACTCTCCTGTTAAGTCATCATCTAGCTGCGTAGCTCGGCAGGGCTTGGCACCCCACGTTCAGGGCCTGGGTGCTCGCCTGCTTATGGGTCCTGATGGCGCCCCCGCTCGCAGGGACTGGTGGCCTGGGTGCCTTCTATATATTTTTTTATTTTACCGGGAGGTTTCAGGAATCGAACCCAGGTCCCTCCATATGGGAGATGGATGCCCAACCATTTGAGCCACATATGCCCCCCTTTATGATTTTTGAAGTTTTTGTTTTTGTAGTAGGGCAAAGGTAATATGTGGATTTCTTTAAAAGTAATGTATATGATTATATTATGGGATGTTACAGTTGGAGAAGCAGTAAAGAGTTTGTCCTATTTTCAGTATCTGGTTAAAGTGAGCCTGGTTGGACAAATCCTATGACGTTTTCTGACTGTATCGGCCCTAAACATTTAAGGGCCAATGAGAACTGCTTTGTGTGTGTTTTTATCCTGTTTGCCAACAAAGTCCTACAGATCATAGTATTTTTTTATACTGTTAAAAATTATTTTCTGTAGATTAAATATATCTATATTTTAAAGATTTATTTATTTATCCCTACCCCCTTGTTTGCATTTGCTGAGTCTGTTGTGTGCTGGTCTTTTTTCTTAGGAGGCACCAGGAACCGAACCCAGGATCTCCCATGTGGTAGGTGGGAGCTCAATGGCTTGAGCCACACCCACTTTCCTATATATTTTTGTTACAATGTTTGTAAAGCTTTTAGAGCAGTTTTTCTAGAATATGTTGTAAAACAGTGGGACTTTAACCCAACTAGATATTCCTTTTGAGCATACTCATTTTCATAATTTTTTTCTCTAGTTGCGGTCTTACATATAGGAATTTTTCTGTATAAAAGCAAAATGAGTGTTCAAACTCATTATGTATTTATATATATATATATATTTATTTATTTATTTTTTTTTTTTTAAGATTTTATTTATTTATTCATTTATCCCCCCCTTGCTGCTTGTGCTCGCTGGGTCAGCTAACCACGCCGCGCGGGCGGGCTTGCCTTCACCAGGAGGCCCCGGGAACCGAACCCGGGGCCTCCCATATGGTAAACGGGAGCCCTACTGATTGAGCCACAGCCGCTTCCCTGTATTTTATATTTTTAAGCTTTGCATAAGAAAGGATCTTTTATTATATTTGAAACAGTACTCATTTATTCACGTATCTAGCATGTTGAGGGTCTTCTGGGCAGGTTAGGCATTGTATAAAGCCCCTGGGACACAAAGATTTATTTAAGGTGTAGTCTAGTTGGAAAATACTGGAATGGGCAAATTATATTGCTTATGGAGAGAGAGTTCAGGATTAGGAACCTTTACTTCTGTTCTTATATCCAGTCCAGTTTACTTTATTAGGTATTTGGAATAAGGTGACTTTTTAACTTAATTTTTTAAAGATAATTTAAAAATTTCTTGTAACATATATACACCTAAAATCTTTCCATTTTAAGACATGTGTATAATTAAGTAATATCAGTTACATTCACAATATTTTAACAGTCCATTACCAAAATTTTTTTTTCTTTTTCTTTTTTTTAAGATTTTATTTATTTATTCATTTATCCCCCCCTTGCTGCTTGTGCTCGCTGGGTCAGCCAACCACGCCGTGCGGGCGGGCCTGCCCTCACCAGGAGGCCCCGGGAACCGAACCCGGGGCCTCCCATATGGTAAAGGGGAGCCCTACTGATTGAGCCACAGCCGCTTCCCCCAAATTTTTTTATTACACCAAATTCTCTACCTGCTAAGCAGTTACTGTCCCATCTTTCCCCTCCCAGCCTCTGGTAAACTTGTAGTTTTCTGTTTCTGTGAATTTGCTTATTCTGGGTATTCCATATAAGTGAGATCATATATTTTATCCTTTTGTGTTTGGCTTGTTTGATTTAACACAATGTAGTATGTATCAGAACTTCATTCCTTTTTATGGCATGATGTTTTCAAGGTTCATCCGTGTCATAGAGTGCTTCAGAACTTATTCCTTTTTATGGTTGAATACTATTCCATTGTATGTATATACCACATTTTGTTTATCCATTCATTTGTTGGAGGACATTTGGGTTGCTTCCTCCTATAGGCAGTTATGAGTAATGCCTCTATGAGCATCAGTGTACAAATGTCTATTTGCATCTCTGCTTTCAGTTCTTTTGGGTGTATACATAGTAGTGGGATTGGTAGGTCATATGGTATAATTCCTTGTTTACCTTTCTGAGGAACTGCCAGACTGTTTTCCACAGTGCTGTACTCACCAGTGATGTACAAGGGTCCCTATTGCTCCGTATCCTCGCAAACACTTATTTTCTGTTTTTTTTTTTTTTAAGATTTATTTAATTAATTAATTACCCACCCACCCACCCCTCGGAGTTTGTGTTTGTGTTCGTTCTCTGCTCTTTGTTCTGTTGTGTGCTTATCTTCTTTTTAGGAGGCACCAGGAACCAGGACCTCCTGTGTGGGAGGGAGGTGCTCAATAGCTTGAGCCTCCTCAGCTCCCTTGTTTGCTGTGTCTCATTGTATCTCTTTGTTGTATCATCTTGTTGCATCAGCTAGCAGCGCCTGCCCGTCCTGCCAGCTTGCCTTCTCCAGGAGGCACTGGAAACTGAACCCGGGACCTCCCATGTGGTAGGTGGAAACCCAATCACTTGAGCCACATCTGCTTCCCTTGATCCATTTTGAATTAATTTTTGTATATGATGTGAGGTAGGGGTCTACCTTAATTCTTTTTTTTTTTTTTTTTTAAAGCCCTGCCTGCATTTCTTTTTTTTTTTTTTTTTTAAGATTTTATTTATTTATTTATCCCCACTTGATGCTTGTGCTCGCTGTGTCCATTTGCTGTGCGTTTTTCTGTGTCTGCTTGTCTCCCTTTATTGGGTCGTCCTGCTGCGTCAGCTCACCACGCCTTGCAG
This sequence comes from Tolypeutes matacus, assembly GCA_026826555.1. Classification (NCBI taxonomy): domain Eukaryota; kingdom Metazoa; phylum Chordata; class Mammalia; order Cingulata; family Chlamyphoridae; genus Tolypeutes; species Tolypeutes matacus. Next base: position 3,913,147 of record JAKSZT010017954.1, read on the forward strand.
GCTGGCTTGCCTTCACCAGGAGGCCCGGGAAACGAACCCGGGGCCTCCCATATGGTAAGCAGGAGCCCTATGGATTGAGCCACATCCACTTCCCATACCTTAATTCTTTTGCATATGGATATCCAGTTTTCCCAGCACTATTTCTTGAAAAGACTGTACTTTGGCACCCTTGTCAAAAATCAGTTGGCTTATTTCTGAGGTCTTCATTGGTCTATATATCTGTCTTTAAGCCAATACCATGCTGTTTCTTTTTTTTTTTTTTTTTTTTAAGGTACTTATTTACATTCATCCCCTTGCTATATCTTTTAAGGTTGACCAAAGATACCTAGAGTTACAGTCACTTCCCATACAGGGTGGTCATATAATAAATGAGGCTTGGTTTATCACCAGCATTCTAAAAGCCAGACTTATGGAGAAAAACTAGGTCTGGGGACACACGCATGGTTTCTAATATAGCGGATGTTTAGCCTACCCTGATTATCACAAAATCAGCACAGCGAGAATATTCTCATGTAATAAGTTTTAAAATCAGGAAGTGTGAGTCCTCCAACTTTTTCATTTTCAAGAACGTTTGGCCTATTTGGGGCTCCATACCCGTGCAGATGAATTTGATGATTGGTGTTTCCATTTCTGCAGAGAAGGCTATGGGACTTTTGATGGAAATTGTGTTGAATCTGTGTATTGCTTTGGGTAGAATTGACATCTTAACGATATTTACTCTTCCAGTCCATGAGCATGGAGTGTTCTTCCAGTCCATGAGCATGGAGTGTTCTTCCATTTTTTTAGGTCTTTTTTTTTTTTTTTTTTTTTTTTTTCAGTAATATTTTATAGTTTTCCATGTAGAAGTCCTTTACATCCTTGGTTAAATTTATTCCTAGATATCTGATTCTTTTAGTTGCTGTTGCAACTCTTGCCATAGTTGTTAGTGCTCTCAAGTTCTTTTTTTTTTCTTTTTGAATGGAATTGAGAGTGTATAAATAAGTTTTGTGTGAATATAACACAGTTGCAAATCAAATCTTTTATTTATTTTTATTTATTTCTCCCCACCCTTTGTTGTTTGCATATGCTTTGTCTGTCTGTCGTGTGCTGGTCTTCCTTTTAGGAGGTACCAGGAACTGAACTTGGGTATGTGGTAGGCAGGAGCTCAATCGTTTGAGCCATATCTGCTTCCCAAATCAAATCTTATCTCTTCAAATTTATCTTGTCTTCTGGAGTGATCACTTGATACTTACTGATAAAATTACCAGTTATTTTTTCCAGTAGACAGAAATGAAGAATTTAGTATCTTAAATTGTATGCATAGCTTGCTATAGAAACTTAAAAATCTTGATTTAAAAATCAATCTTGATTAAAGGTCTATTTTAGGATTTCTAATTATTTTATTTCTAAGCAATTGCCATCGTACTGTATATAACTTCTAAAAATTAAGGAAAGTCAAATGGACTTTCTCTGGCTTGTTCTCCTGTCTGTTCAAGTGTATGTGTTAATGTGTATTAATATATAAATTATGTTGCTTGATATCCTGATATTAAATCTTTGTAAATGGAACCTCTGAATGAACATCAACGTAATTTTGAATTTGTGATACATGTACCCTTTGAAAACAGTTGTTTCTTTTTGGAAAATACCTGTGAAACATGGAGATTCACATTTTTTAGAAATGTGAATTATAATATTTCTTCATGTAAATAGGCAAGGAATATAAAAATCCAGGGAGTTACAGGTCCTAGTTCAGCTTCTAGGGAACTGATCTTATCTGAAATACGTCCATTTCTGGGACATTTGCCTGGACAAACTAGAGAACGTGTGGAGGATGGTGAGGATTTGGAATGTTTTAGAAATCAGGTCACATGTAAATCATGGGACAAACCTGAGGATGCTTAGTTTTGAGAGAATACTTGTGGAGGGATCGCTGCATTTAAAGGGCTCTTCCAGGAAGCAGAAGTGCCGAAGGCAGATTTTGGTTCATTACAAGTACTAATTTTAAGCTAAGTCCAGTAATAGAAAATTATTACCTTAAAAGTAGCAAGCTTTCTACTGAAGGATACCTCAAAGCCTGAGGGGAGGGTTGGGCTTCAATACCAATGACAATAACTAGTAACATTTTTCTGAGAGCTTATGAGTTCACTGTTAGAAGCACTACCCACAGTTAACTCATTTAATTCCTCACTGCAGTCATATGATGTGAAACCAGTATAGTTTGCTATTCCCATTTTAACCTAGAGGAAATTGTGAGCTATAGAGAAACTAATTAATCCAAGAAGCTGTAGTAAGGGACAATCTTGATATAAACTTAGGCAGTCAGGTTTTAGAGCCCAGGTTCTTTACCACTATATGATGACAATTTCCATCATTCTGAAATTATTTTTTTCTCTTAAATATAATTAAGATATTGTTGCTAAATAAATTTGCATAGATGGCATTGTGTTAATAATTAATTTTACTTATACTATATTTTTCGTATAATAAACTTTATTTTTAAAGAGGTTTTAGGTTACAGAAAAGTTACATTGAACGTATAAGGGGATTCTCATATACCCTACCATTCCCCCTCCCACATCTTCCCCTATTAATAATATCTTACAATGGTATGGTACATTTGTTACAATTGATGAATTGAAGCATTGCTACCTACCAAGATCTGTAGTTTACATTGTGGTTTTACGTTAATTCCCAATGCCCTAAATATGCCTTATGTTCCACCTATTATTTCCTCCTCCTCCCCTCAGAACCTCTGGTAACCACTATCTTTATATCAGTATTACATTTCCTTCTGTTACTACAGTAATCATAAGAATAAAAGACATGTATTTTAGCTCATGATCAACTATTTGGCAACATTCAGATGACTAAATTCTAGTATTGGGGGGGAAAATTCAGCCAGGAGTCTAGTATTCATTTTTTTTCATTCAGCACATGTATTGTGAGTGCCCACAATGTGCAAGGCACTGATTTGGTTCTGAGATAAGAGTGACAACAGAGGACCCTTTGCCCCCAACTATACAGTTACAGTCAATAGCAAATATTATCCATATTAGAAGACTCCAATTTACCTGTCGAGTTTTGTTTGTTAATCTTTAAAGTTGCATGTATTTTTTTGTACTTTAGGACATATTTACCTTCATAAATTTCTGACCACTCCCTTCTGAAAATGCAGGAAGAAAAACAGCCCATCTCTGGCTTTGTTTAGTTGAGACAAATAGTAATCAGTAGTTTGCTATTTTCCCAATTCTAACATTCTACTTGTGGCCACAAAAGACTTATTCATGATGTAAGGCAAAAGTAGAAGAAAGTTTAATTAACAATATGTATACTTATGCTTTAAACATTATTTTTGAAAGTTTTAAATTTACAAAATAGTTGCAAGAATAGTAAACAAACAGAAACTTGGAGACCCAGAGGCATTATTCACGTTTTTCCAGATGCCCTATAATGGGTGTCTTTTATAGCAAAAGGGTCAGATCTAGGGTCGCATTTTTACCCAGTTGTCTTATCTTATAGTATACCTAGCTTTAGAATGGTTTCTTACTCTTTCTTAGGGCTTCATGCCCTTGACTTTTTTTTTTTTTTTTTTTTTGAGGTACTGTAGGTGGGGATTGAACCTGGGACCTTGTACGTGAGAAGCTGACGCTCAACCACTGAGCCACATTGGCTAGCCTGAGTTGGTTTTTTTGGTTTGTTTTGCTTGTTTGTTTTTTCTAAGAGACATTGGGAACTAAACCTGGGACCTCCCGTGTAGGAAGCAGGTGCTCAACCACTTGAACCATATCCGCCTCACCCTTGACATTTCTGAAGATTACAGGGCAGTCATTGTGTAAAATGTTTGTTAACTTGATTTGTCTAGTGCTTCCTCATGATTCGTTAGACTCAGGTTAAGCATTTTGGGCAGGAATACCACAGAAGTGATGTGTTCTCATTGTGTTCCGTTGGGTCGGACAACATGTCTGTTTGCCTGATGTTTAGTGTTAACTTTGATCACTTGGTTATGATGGTGCATGGCATGTTTTCTTTTGTAATTAGCAAGTATTTTGTGTGGCAGTATTTGAGATATTAAAATCTCTTAACTTTTTTAGAATTGAAGAATCCCATTTTTCCTTGAGGCTGGGAAATTTCTTTAAGGGAGAAGGGCAGGACTTAAATCCCATTACAGTTGTTGTCTAAATCCTTAAACTGTTTTTCTGAAATTTAAATATTATGAATAGTGGAATTTGAAAAATGTTTAATATTGGATTAAATTTTATAGTGTATGGTGTAGTTTGAAAGAGCATGGGTGACTGAAAGCAAATAAATGATTTGGATTTGATTCTATTTGATTCTGTGATCTTGAGCAGTTTTTTTTTTTAGGTTATCACATGCTCTTATGTTAAAAATGCCTTGCTTTGTAAATTGTCAAGTGTTGACATTTTATAAGAACTACATCTAGATCCTAAATTATTTTCTTTGGTAACTTCAAAAGACAAACTTAATTGGGTCAATGAGTTACTTTAAACACATTTTTTACAGAAAGCACTGCTAAGTGGACAACATTAGAACAAATGGTAGTATGTTGAAAAAAAGATAATCAATTTCAAAGGTAGAAAGATTTAGGCAGTCTAAAAGTTTGCCAGAATATAGCATTAATTCCATAATAATGTAAACTAATGATTAGCATATTTAATCTTCAGCTGATTCAACTCTTAATATACTTTTCATTTATTTTATGTACCATCTTAGAACAAAATGTCTTAGGTGATGAATTCTATCTTTTTCTTCATTTTGAAGGAACTGCTTACTTTTATAAATAAGAATTTAAAAATATTTTGAGACTTTTATTTTTCCCCTTAGAATTTAGTGATACTTGTAATTTTATACTTCTTAAAAGATGTTTCTATGAGTGTATGCAAGCATATGATATTGTTTTGCTCATTTAATTTTATTGAAACTTGGCTTTAGCAATTTTTAATAAAATGAATCTGTAAATTTGAGTTTTGAGACTAGATCTCAAAAGGATGCACACAACTAGAAGATACGAAAAAACCAAGCTTACTCTAGAATACTGCCCCAGGAAAAGCACATCCACCAGAATAGAAAGTCACACTATGTTTTTTGGCATAGAGGTCTAAGACTTAAGTTTGGATGAAAGAGTTTTCTGGTATAGTTATTCCCCCCCACCACCCCCTTTTTATTTTTTATTTTTTATTTTTTATTTTATTTTACCGGGAGGTCCCGGGGATCGAACCCAGGTCCCTCCATATGGCAGACGGATGCCCAACCATTTGCGCCAACTCCGCCCCCCAACCCCCCCTTTTTTAAATCTTAAGCTTGTTGAATAATTGCAATATTGGATGCAGTTACCTTTCAAATGTACTGTCTGTAGTCTTAACATGGACCAAGTGATTGCCATTTTAGCTGATTTTGAAAGGTTTTCTCATTTTTATTGATCTGTATATCTAGGGTTAGTGATTGTGGCTCTTGGCCAAAAGATTTAGAAAAGTTCTTTATTTACAGTCTTGAAGTTTTATTTCAGCATACTTAAGTAAATGTGCAGGATAGCTCTTAATTGCTTTTTTACTAGTTAAAAAAGCAACACGAAAACCTTAGCAGTCTGAAGAAAATAAAATAATGGACCTGATGCATCTGATCAATTTTTAAATCCATTTTTCTCCTTCTTAAGGGTCTTAGGTCTTTAGTTGTTGCTTAAACTCACTCTAAGACTGCCTCTCATTGTTAAAGGAGATATGTTTGCCTGATAGCACTTGTCAGCAGTTTTGTGACATAAGTAATATGTTCATCTGGACAGTTGGTCTGTAAAACCCATTAATATTTTTTTTCTGAGCCAAGTCCCTTATTTTCATAAATTGTGACTAACATTGATAGATAAAGTAATCTTCAGTGTTTCCTATGAACTTTGCTTTATGAACAAAGAGGGTCTTTTACTTCTGCTTCAGTTTGTTTATAAGTAGCAGTTAATTTACTGCCTCATAAAGATTGCCTATATTACTGTATACTGCTTGCCTAATCACTGTATGATTACTTACTGTGTGTGTGCTTAAAACTTGCCTTTCTTTGATTATTACTGTGCATGAAAGAGGCAATTTTGAATTTGGAGGCAAGGATTCTAGTACCTTGTTACAAAATTTAACTGTGTGACCTTTGCAAGATATCTACTCTGGGTTAGGCTTTACTCACCTATAAAATTATAGAACAAGAGCTGTGAATGAAAATATCTTGAGCTTTCTTCTTGATCTTAGATTATATATTTGTGAATTTGAAATGGAAAATGCCTTTCGAAAATAACTTGTAAATAATAATAGGAAAAAAGAAATAGGACATGAATGTATTAAAAGAATATCCTCCCCCACATGACCAGTCTAACCTGAAGCTTGATTTGTATTCTAGCAGAACTATATTGAAAATTTAAGTATTTTACAGAACAGCTTAATCATAAATATCAAGAACCTCAGTTTTTGTTAGGGTGATGGTAGTGTATATGAAAAATCTCGAACTTTTTTTGACTCAATATAAAATACACCTTTTTCGTGCGAATATTCTCACTCTCCTGATTCTGTGATAATCAGGGTGGGCTAAACATTCGCTATATTAGAAACCATGCATGTGTCCCCAGACCTCGTTTTCCTCCCTAGGTCTGGTTTTTAGAATGCTGGTGATAAACTAAGCCTGATTTATTATATGTCCATCCTGTATGGGAAAAGACTGTAACTCTAGGTATCTCTGGTCAACCTTAAGAGATATAGCAGGGGGCTATATCTGGTTGGCGTCCATCTCCCATATGGAGGGACCTGGGTTCGATCCCCGGGACCTCCTGGTAAAAATTTAAAAAATATATAGAAGGTGCGTGGGCCGCCAGGCCTTGTGCGCGGGCGCACCACCAGTTCCCGCGAGCCACACAGCAAGATGATGACATAATAAGAGAGTGACACAAGGGAGAGGCAAGATGAGACGCACCGAAAAACCAGCAACTAAGGTTGCGCGGGCAGGATGCCTCTCTCCTACATCAGAGATTCCAAGGATTGAATCCCAGTGAAGACAGGAGGAGAAGGATGAGAAGAGAGGGCAGAAAATGGACACAGAGTTGCCCAGCGAATGGACACAGAAACAGCAAAAACGGGGGGGAGGGGGAAGGGGTGTAAAAATGGATAAAAGTAAATAAATAAATAAATCCTTAAAAAAAAAATAAAAAAAATAAAAATAAATAAAAAATAAAAAAAAAAATAAAAATTACTCCTCTGGGTTAGGGAAACTGTGATAGTAAGTCTCAAGTGGTTTAAACAGCATGGGAAATGTGATACAATTTGATCTGTTGTGTTTTGGTTTTTTTAAAAGCAAAAGAGATGAGACTGCAAAAAAAAAAAAAAAAAATCTTTTTCTTTGCTGTTCAATATTAAAAGCAAGGATGAATAAACTAAAAGCAGAAAGAGTATAGTCAAACATAAATAAGTTTATATGGAATTATTAATTATTGACTTATTTTTAGGTAGAACAGGTCAGAATAGTAAGGGCACGGATAAACTTAATCCCTGAAATGGATCTCCAGGAAGAAACACAAGAAGATTTTAGAGAATGGCTAGAATCTGTTTTTAAGTGCAATAAAAGAATGCATCACATCTATAAATAGCAGACCAAAATAAAGATAAAAACGATGACAACAGGCCAATTAAAATTAAGTTCATTTTTGAAACTCGGAGAGTTGAAATTGAATCAAGCAAACAAAAGATAAAGTGACAAAACATTCAGATGGGGAGAATTAAGGAAATTGAAAAAATAGGAAAAAAGATAAAATAGACATACAGCATGTTTGCCTAGCATACTTTTTCATTCATTTTCTCCTGATAGCAGTGCCCTCTGCTTTATCTTTTGAGTAACTGCTTGCCTTCCTACTTCAAGTGGTTCTAGCTGGACTTACAATCTTGTTCTGACTAGCCACAGTAATTGGGCTTGAGATAGGCTCATGACCCAAACTCCCAGATATTTTGTGCAAAAGGTAGTTGGAAGATATGATAGTCTCTTGCCTTTGGGATCAGAGTACCAGAATGTGGTAAACTTAAAGATGCATGTGGTTGTCATCTCTGTCTTGGGAAGAAACTCATCTGCTCAAGGAGCAGTAAGGCCCCCAGGGAGGTCCTAGAGAGAACTCTAATGGCATGTTTTGTGTTTCTGGATGTAGCTGCTGTGTGTGTGGAGTCAGTGCATCCTCAAGACTAATAACTAAATGATAGACAATACAAATTCCCTTTTTTACTTGAGGTGGTTTGATTTGGGTATTTGTGATCTTGTAATATAAGATAGTTCTGGCTAATACATAAATTGTTCTTGAGAATAAGGAATGTGTAAGATGTGGGTCTCAGTGTCAGTGGGGCAGGTTATTCCTAGAATTCAACTAAGATTGTTCTGTGTTCTAAAGTTAGAAACAAAACTCTCAAACACTAAAAAGTTGATAAGCTAAGAATTTTGCAGGGCTAATATGAAAAGACTAATACTAAAATGAAAATTGGAATTCAATGAGATAATTGAAGTGGGAATCATTTTTGCCCTGAGAGTATTTGAATTTGAGTTTTGAAAGTCATGTGCTATAAGAGGCTCAGAAATCAGAGCCCAGGAACTACATAAAATTTGAGGGTTAAATAGGAGATCCTTCCCCTCAATAAGCTGAAACCCCGAATGGGATAAGGGTGATTGAAAAATAAGCCAGCTTATGTCCCAATTTGTGGTCTCGTTTAGCACCTCTTAGGTGGTCCAAGGAACCTCAAGCCTTGAACTTAGGTGATTCCAGTCAGGTAGTGTTCCCAAACACCTGGAGGAAGTTTCCTTCATCCTAGGCCTCAGATTATTTTTTTACAAATTTATATTTAAAACATTTTAAATGACCAGCAATCTAAGATAATCAAACACACAAAGGAACAAATAACCCTGAGTATGAGCGAGCATGAATCAACATACACAATAGAAAGACACCTGCAAAGACTTGAGATTTTGGAATTATCAGAGACTAAAACAACTACCCTTATTATTAATTTTTAAAGAAAGATAACCTTGAAAATTTTTAGAAATAAGAAACAATAAAATGTGACTTAGCACCAAATGGGGACTTATAGAAATGAAAACTATGAAGAAAAAAGTAAACCAAGGTTAAAAACTGATGGGGGGGCAGATGTGGCTCAAATGGTTGGGCATCCGTCTGCCATATGGAGGGACCTGGGTTCGATCCCCAGGACCTCCTGGTAAAATTAAAAATATATATATAGAAGGCACATGGGCTGCCAGGCTCTGTGTGCCGGTGAGCCGCCAGGCCCCGGGAACCATGCAGCAAGATGATGATGAAACAGGAGAGAGACGTAGGGGAGAGACAAGACGAGATGCTCCAAAAGCTCTGAAAGCCAGGAACTGAGGTGGCACAGGTGGCAGAACACCTCTCTCCTACATCGGAGGTCTCCAGGATTGAATCCTGGTGAAGACTGGAGGAGGAAGATGAGAAGAGATGGCAGGAAACCGATACAGAGAATTGCCCAGCGAATGGACACAAAACAGCAAATGGGGAAGGGGGTGTTTAAAATGGATAAAGTAAATAAATAAATCTTTAAAAAAAAAAACAAACAAACAAAAACTGATGAGTCGTTTTAGCAACCTAGTAAACAAAGGTGACAAAATAATTAGTAAACTGGAAGCTAAGTCAGAAGAAATTCTCCTGAATTCAATACCGAGGGAAAACAGTGGAAAAATACAGAAGAGAAAAAAGATTTAAGGGATAAAGTAAGAATTAACATGCATTTAATCTGAGGCTCAGAAGAATAGGAGACAGAGACAATATCTAAAGAAGTAATAGCTGAGGATTTTCCACAACTGATGAAGGATTCTAGTCTATCATCTAGAAACCCAGTAAATGACAAGCATGATGAATAAAAGAAACCCACCCTAGACACATAGTGAAACTGTAGAAAACCAAAGTCAGAATACACCTTAAAAACCGCAGAGGTGGCGTGGGGGATAACATCCTTTGAGAGACTATAGATGACTTCTCAATAGCAATAACAGATGCCAAAGAAAGTAATTGTTACACTAGATTTCTACTCGGGTAAAAATAAAAAATGCCAAAAATATGTGGTTAAATGAAATTTGTTTTGAACAAAAATAATGTTTAAAAATGGAGAATTAGGGAAGCGGCTGTGGCTCAATCAGTGGGGCTCCCGTTTACCATATGGGTTCAGTTCCCGGGGCCTCCTGGTGAGGGCGGGCCCGCCCGCACGGTGTGGTTGGCTGACCCGGCGAGCGCAAGCAGCAGGGGGGCGATAAATGAATAAATAAATAAAATCTTTAAAAAAAAAAAAAAAAATGGAGAATTAAAATACATACACAAAAACTGATTAAGGAGCTACATTTCACATAAGAAATACCAGAATTAAAGAATGAATTGGGATTGGAAAGTATTGCCAGTTTATGCAATTATGTAGAGTCATCATCAGATAACAGGTTAGAAATGGGCTTAGGACCTAAGGAGGTGATGAGTTAGGCATGAAGAAATACAAATAATAAAACTATGAAAAGTGTTTCTTCTTCAGTAAGCAAAGAAATTAATCTATTTTAGTAGTAATGAAGTAGTCGTAGTAATTAGGTTGTAGCTCTCCAAAATGTTTGTCAGATTGAAATTAGTATATTTCTGGTAGCAGTGTAAAATTTTTGGCATTATATACCAAATATAAAGCCGTTCATGCTGTTTATTTATTTCAGTGTTTAATACTTTTAAAATATGGAAGTAAGAAATCTGTGAAGATGTTAAGAGAAATTGTATGCAATTTCCTTGAACTAAATTGTAAAACTATTTAAATGATACTTGTTTATAAGAATATGTAATATGGCAGATTGAGTTGTCATCTTAGGTGCACTAAGAATGGATTAGGCTCTTTGGGATTTTATCAGTTTATCCTGAGAATCTGCATCCTTGGTGTCTCACATGCATTTTTTTTTTCTCTAAACCTTTCATTTCTATTTATTTATTTATTTATTTATGTATTTATCCCCCCTTGCTGCTTGTGCTTGCTGTGTCCATTTGCTGTGCGTTTTTCTGTGTCTGCTTGTCTCCCTTTGTTGGGTCGCCTTGCTGCGTCAGCTCACTGCACCTTGCGGGCTGGCTTGCTTTCACCAGGAGGCCCTGGGAATCGAACCCGGGGCCTCCCATGTGGTAAACGGGAGCCCTATCGATTGAGTCACAACCGCTTCCCTCTCACATGCATTTTTAAAAAAAAATTTTATGGTAACAAATATACAACAACATAACATTTCTCATTTTAACCATCTTCAAGTATGCAATTCAGTGGTGATACTTATATTTACAATGTTGTGCTACTATCACCATTATCTATTACCAAAGCTTTTCCATCACCACACAGAAACTGTACCCATTAAGCAATAACTCCCTATTCCCCACATCTGCCACTTATACTTGAAGTCTTCTTTGTTTATGAATTTGCGTATTTTAGTTTTTCTCATATAAGTGAGATAATGCAATATTTGTCATTTTGTGTCTGGCTCATTTCACTCAATATATGTCTTCAAGGTTTACCCATGTTGTATCATGTATCAGAATTTGTTTTAGAGAAGTTGTAGGTTTACAGAAAAATCATGCAGGAAGTATAGAGTTCCCATATACCACCAGCTCCCCTCCCTGCCAGTTTTCCCTATTATTAACACTTTGCATTAGTGTAGTACCTCTGTTACAATTAATGAAACTATTATTATAGATATACTATTAACTATAGTCCACAGTTTACTAGAGGGTTCACTGTATTGCACAGTTCTATAGTTTTAAACAAATTTCTGTTTTTGTAACATAAATACAACCTAAAATTTCCCCCTTTAAAAAACCACATTCAAATACACAATTCACTGTTGTTAATTCCATTCACCTTGTTGTGCTACCATTACCACTATCCATTACCAAAAAAAAATTTCATTACTTTTTAAGTTGAATAATATTCCATTATATAGGTATACCACATATATCCATTCACCCCTTGATGGATACCTGGGTTGCTTCCACCTTCTCACATATTTATTTATTTATTTATTTATATATTTTTTTTAAAGATTTATTATTTATTTAATTCTCCCCACCCCCTCATTGTTTGCACTTGCTGTGTCTGTTCATCTTCCTTGTTTCTTTAGGAGGCACCGGGAGCTGAACCCGGGACCTCCGATGTGGGAGAGAGGTGCTTTATTGCTTGAGCTACCTCCCTGCTTTGTTGTGTCTCTCATCATGTTTTTCCTTCCAGTGTCTCTTGTTGTATCATCATCTTGTTGCGTCGGCTTGCTGCGCCTGCCTATCACATCAGCTGGCTGTCGTCTTTAGGAGGCACTGTGATCTGAACCAGGGATCTCCCGTGTGGTAGGCGGGAGCCCGATCGCTTGAGACACATCCACTTCCCTGTATTCCTTTTCTCAGTGAATCTAGCTCCTCTATTTTGTAGGGATAATATTGTACAGTAATAACAGATCCTTGGAGATTGATAGTGAAGAATGTTCACAGGGAGTTGGGATGGAATTAGGATGCAAGCTCATTCTTTTAGGATTTCTTTCCCTTGGTTAATGTATTCTTTTACCACAGCTACCTCCATGGTGGCTTCAGGGGTCATAAGAATTTAAATAAGCTTATGTAACATAGTTTAATCACTATAGCTTTTATATCCAGTAGAATTTTTCATGATGATTAAAATGTTCTATATCTTTCATCTCCAGTATAGTAGCCACCAAGCTATATGTGGCTAGTACTATGAGGAACTGAGATTTACTTTTACATTTTATTGAATTTTAATTAAAAGTTTTTATATGTACAGACAGCACATAGTGCCAATATTATTTGTATATATTAAGGCACACCAGCTCAAGTTTACAAGTTACATCTTTGTCACAGCCTTGGCTAGATCTTTTTTTTTTTTTTTTTTTTTTTTTTTAAAGACTTTATTTATTTATTCATTTATCCCCCCCTTGCTGCTCGTGCTCGCTGGGTCAGCCAACCACGCCCTGTGCGGGCAGGCCTGCCCCCACCAGGAGGCCCCGGGAACCGAACCCGGGGCCTCCCACATGGCAAACGGGAGCCCCACTGATTGAGCCACAGCCGCTTCCCTAGATCTTGAACTATTGCAGAATTCAGCTGTGCTAGAGTGCTGATCTTAGCATGCTTAGAGGTGGCATACTTGTTCTTTGTAAGCCCTGATTCACCATGACTATATTCTCAGTCATGTGCTGCATAGCAGGAAGAAGGGATTCTTCATTGTATGACAGGTAATGCTGTAGAGTTGGTGTCCACTCACCATTACCAAGAATTTTCAGGGCTAAGCAAAAAGCTCCTGCTGCAATCTGAGGAGGAAGGTACACCATTTCATGTCCAACATAGTCAGTTCCATCAGATATTTGGCCAAAATACATTGTTCAACATCAACCTCTCCAATCTTGGATGCTCTCTGAAGGAAGTGCAGGGGCAGAGGACGACCCAGACCAAAGTTTAAAGCTCTTAGAATCTTCATATCCATCTGTCTGATCTGGTGCTTAGTCTAAGTATGGTCATTCACAAAGGCAAAGTCACCAATTTCTGGAGGATACATTTCTTCATATTTGCTTGCAATAAACATGGCAGTAACACCAACTAGCTGCAGTGTCTTCTTGGGCACACAGTTATTCTGCATGAACCGATCAATGACGGAAGTAGTCACATACATGTCTCCTGCAGCAGCTTGAATTTCATTTGAACCTGATAGTCAGTTAGAATGGCGCTCATGTTTCCAGTGACTCCCTGCCTGGTAGGTATTTTTGTTCTGAGTGTTTGCTCTTCCTCAAGTTGTCTCAGATAAGCATGGAAATCTCACATATTCACTGCAAATGTTTGGATCAGCTCTATCTCCTACATCCATGTCACTTACTGCAAGAATTAGATCAGAGAAAGCCTGAAACATATTCTTCTGCCAGGGGCACATCCAGCTGTTTCCAATGGGCTTGAAGAAGGGAGTAGCCACCAAAATAGGCTCAGGCGGAAGTTTTTCTTCTTTAATGGGCTCTGGCTCTGACTCCGACTCTGGTGTAGCTCTGGCTCTGGCTCCAGCACAGGTTTTTCCCCGGAGGTTTTAGTAGTTTTTTAGCCATAACTTTTCCAACAGCTGAAGTTTCTGCTTCCTTTTAACAGGCATTTTGGCCTGTGGCTGTTCACTGACTTTGTTACCGATGTCTTCAAGAGCTGTTCTTGGCTTCAGCCCGGTCTTGGAGCCTACAGCAGTGACCAAAGGCACTCGCTTTGTGCCTGTAATACTGATCTTTGTCTTATTTTCAGCACTAATTCTCGTGTTCCTGGTGAGTTGGAGCACCATGGCTTCTTCTTCACCACACAGCAGTTCAAATGGAAGAAGCAGAACTTGTGAGCCCCCGTTGAAACACAGGGACCAGAAGCCAACACTGAGCAACAAACACCCTTTCCACTGCAGCACACCAGGAATTAATTTAAATGTAAATAGCTGCATGTGGTTAGTGGCTACCATACTGGATAGCACCTATCCATAGGAATTCCTTCTAACCTTGTTCTTTGGCTACTGGTTTTCTGCTTTGGATGATTGCTTCCTTCCTTAAAGAAAGATTGCCTCCTCTTCTCCAACACCATCCTTCCTTTCAAGACAACACTGGAGAGAAGTGGATGTGGCTCAAGTGATTGGGCATCCTCTACCATATGGGAGGACCTGGGTTTTATCCCCAGGGCCTCCTGGTAAAAAGGCGAGCAGGCGAGCCTGGCCTGGGCAGTGAACCACGCAGCAAGATGATGAACTAACAAACGAGAGACGCAGGGGAGAGTCAAGGCAAGATGTGCCAGAAACCAGGAACTGAGGTGGCACAAGTGACAGGGTTCTTCTCTCCCACATTGGAGGTCCCTAGGATCGAATGCCAGTGAAGCTTGGAGGAGAAAAATGAGAAGATAAGATCACCCATCGAATGGACACAGACAGCAGGGGGGCGGGGCAGGGAGGAAAGGGGGAAATAAAAACACAGCACTGGAGATGGCACCATATGGGACCCAAGTACATTGTTACAAGCTCAGAAACCTGGAAGTCCTTTTCTTGTCTAACATTGGATTTACCATATGGATTGTCTCAGTTCAATTTTTTTCTTCTGCGTTTAAAGAGATTCAGTGAGATCCATTCTTTCTATATTAATGTCTTATGGAATACTTGATCATTTTGGTCATTTTCCTTTTCGTTCCAAACAACTGATATTGAGGAAGTTCAGAAGTACAAACCTTGCCTATTTGTATAATTCAGAGCTAAATGTCCCATTTTGGTTGCTTTAAATTTTTGGTTACATGGCCTCTTTAAGAGACCTCTGAGTTTTGACATGCTATCATGACATATATGACAAGTCATATTTTCATGATTTTTTAAAAATTTCAAAACCCTGTCTTTTAAATTTATTTGTTTTTTATTCCACCCTTCTCCCCCTCTCCCATAACCTCTAATCTGCTTTCTAGCTCTGAATTTCTAGTCACCTCTTATGGGTGATATATAATTTGACTTTATGTATCTTGCTTATTTCATTGAGCATGTTTCAAGGTTTTTCCACATTAGTGGTTTTTCTTATTCATTTCTAGTCTTACACACGTACACACCCCACCCCCACCTTTTGAAGTGTACCTGTAAAAGCCTATATGTGGGTCCTGCTGAAGTAGCTTATGGAGCATCTTCTCCTTTTTCGAGGCTCCATGTATACTTCATTTTGTTTTTCTGTTCTTCCTTTTTCCCATCTCCTGCTATGCCTGCCATAAACCATTGAGAAACCAGAGGCAGGCTTCTCCATCTCTGTGTCCTCGCGTATAAAGCAAATATGATGTCTCCCTCATAGGGTTGCGGCAAGTATTAAGCAAGACAATTGTTAGAGCACTGGCATGATATGCATATATATATTTTAAAGATATATTTTATTTATTTCTCCCCACCCCCTCATTGTTTGCACTTGCTGTGTCTGTTCATCTTCTTTGTTTCTTTAGGAGGCACCAGGAACTGAACTAGGACCTCTGATGTAGGAGGAAAGCGCCTAATGGCTTGAGCCACCTCCGTTCCTTGTTTTGCTATGTCTCTCATATTTTTCCTCCTGTGTCTCTTGTTGCGCCATCTTGTTGCAAAAGCTTGCCATGCCTGCCGGTCGGTGTCAGCTTGCTGTCTTGCTCATCTTCTTTAGGAGACACTGGGAACCTCTGCTCCCTGGCTTTGTCCTGTCTCATGTTTTCTCTTCTTGTGTCTCTTGTTGCACCCTCTTGTTGTGTCAGTTTGCCGCACCTGCCTGTCAAACCAGCTCATCCTCTTTAGGAGGTACTAGGAACAGAACCATGGACTTCCCATGTAGGTGGGAACTCAGTCACTTGAGCCACATCTGCTTCCCATGATAGGCATATTAAAAAATATTAATTTTTTTCTGTTCAACTCTTCTCACATTAAATTGAGGAGATTCATAATAGATCAGAAGTAAACGGAACCTTCAAAATAATGTTCTATTTACAGAGAAGGAGCCTGACCATATATATCCCACTGAGGTCACGTCGCTTGGTTAGTGGCCTGATGAACCCACAGCCTGGATCTCCTGCTTTTGGTTCCATGCAAGGAATAAGCATCATGCCTCATACTCTAGAAGCTGTATGCTCAGCCTGGCCTGGTCTGTCCTCTCGCAGTTCTTTCTGGGAAGGGGAGAAGAGGGTTAAAATAGTCCTTAGCTATGCATAAGTATATACAGTTACATAAATATGTCTGTGTGTCTGTATATTGAGTGAGGAATGCTCAATTAATATTTTTGAAGACTGGGCAATAACCAATTTGGAGGGCAAAGAACAATTCAGTGAAACTCTAGTAATCAATTCAAATGCACCCATTTCCAGAGAATGCAAAGCCCCAAACAAAATACGTCAAGCCTGACTAGAGTTGGTCATCCCCAAGGTTATTTCCATCATAAAGTGCTTCCCCTGAAAAGTTCTGACAGTTATCTCTGATCTGTGGTATGCCCATGGGCTGTTGGTATGGCATTTCTCTCCCATTTCTTATCACACATTGAGTGTGAATGACATCATAACATCGTGGCAATTTAAGGTGAGAAATGAAAGCAATCAGCAGAAAAATTTCCTGGTTTGTGTTTTAGCTCTGGTGCTGGCTGCATGACCTTGAGAATTCATTGCATTTGTAAAATGAGAACACACCTACTTTCTCACTGGGGAATCAAAGGAAAAGTGAGATCATGAAAAAACACTATGAACTTTCAGAAATAATGACAGTATAATCTTAAGTGGTCTTTCTGGTTATTGGGAAATAATAAGCCTTTGCTGTCCATTTTGACTAAGCTACATTTTAATATAAATTTACTTAGACTTATTTATGCAAGAGAAAAGAGTGGGAACTTAGGCTTAAGGAAATAGATAATTCTCTCTAATAATAGGGAAAATATTTACATAAATATTTAGCCAAAACAGTTTGCATGCTCACAGCTGTACACGTGCTTATTCATGTTCTCTGGAATGTTGTGGCTTTAGTTAAGGGAGTACCCAGGTGTCTTCAGTAAATTAATTAATATATGTAGATTTTTAGAATTCACATGCTTCCAGTCCTTAATTTTTTAGTCATCCTTTCATACTAAGTATATTTATCTCTTGCTAACAAGTAGAATCAATCCATCTAAATTGGGAGTATAGTTTTTTAACAGGTATCTATTTTGCATTCTATTTATGGGGAAAAAATTTTTAGAATTTGAAGAATTTTTTTAAAATTTGCTTTAGATTTTTGCTGTTTAAAGTGTTTTTATGTGGTGTACTTTCATAATGCTTGAAATTTGGCTTGTGCTCTTTGCTCAGGCCAAAAGTAGTGGAAAATGTTTTCTAAAAATAATAAAATGCTGGATTATAAAGGAATCTGAGATGTTACATCATACGCTGTAACTTATTTCCTTCTTGGAAAGAAAAGACAGAAGTTCTTTTTACCCTGTTTCCATCTATCTTGCCAACTCATTTCTCTATCAGCATGTGCCTGGGAGAAAGGGGACTTTGAATCTATTTCCTTTGTTAAGATATGCTAGACCATCATCAGATTGTGACATGCATCACCTCTTCTTCTTCTTGGGAGAAATTTGAACTGTTCTATGTGTGCTTTTGGATTTATTTTGGGGGATGATGCTGATGTAATTTCATGGAAATGACACTAGATGAAAAATTAGGGGACAATTAAAATTCCTAGAGGATAGGAGTCTTGGGTAATTAAAATACTAGTTTCTGAGGCTTATTTTTGTTCTTTGTAAGGAAACTGTAAATTAGATAATGTATGGAGAGCTCTTACGGCTCTATACTTGTTTTTAGAAGGATACTATGGATTTCTACATTCACTTTCTTATTACTTATCTTGCATAGGGATCATGGCCCAAGTAGCAGTGTCTACCCTGCCTGTTGAAGATGAGGAGTCTTCGGAGAGCAGGATGGTGGTGACGTTTCTCATGTCTGCTCTTGAGTCAATGGTGAGACAGCCTTACAATTTTATAGAATGTTCGTTCCGTATGTGAATCGGACTGTGCTTATGGATGAAATGTAATTTTTTTTGTTTTGCAGTTTAATTTCAAATTTTTATTTACCAGTATCTTAGACAATGACTTACTTCACAAGTATCAACTTTAAATTTGCATGTATTATTTGAAGTTTACTGAGAACATGAGTTTGAATGTTATAGTTATGATACTAGTGTTTTATTTATTTTATCTGTATAAAGAAAATTATCAGAATTTTGGGCCATAAACACATATTTACTATTTCATATCTATTATACTCTGCTTTTTAAGACTACATTCACAATTGTCCTTACTCTGCTACCTTTTACTACATTATTTAGTGTTAGCCCCCGCCTGTTTTAAAAATTAACCATATGTATTATTACAGTGAAATAGTCTTATTCTTGCACTGTAGGTTTGTATTTCTGTTTTACTATGATGATAGTGATGAATTTGGTTATGATGTTTTTTCTGGGCATAGTGATGTGAATACACAGTATTTTAGGTCAGATTTTAAAAGTATCAGGCTTAGATGTTTTCTGACATGCTAAAATAAAATATTCTAAGCAGGAGGAGGCTATGTGGCTCCCCTGACTTAAGTGGTTGGCCAGTATTTTAGATAGCAGTTTAACCTTAAGGTCTCAATGTGACCTAATAATTTGTAGATCCTCTTTTGCTCTCCCCATTTTTTCGTCCTTTTAAGAATTAATTTTTTTAACAAATCAATTTTATTGATACATATTAAAGCATACAATTTATCCAAAGTGCACAATCGATGGTATTTGGTATAATCACATAGTTTTATGTTCATCACTTCAATCATTATTAAAGCATTGTCATGGGAAGCGGCTGTGGCTCAATCAGTAGGGCTCCCGTTTACCATATGGGAGGCCCTGGGTTTGGTTCCCGGGGCCTCCTGGTGAAGGCAAGCCCGCCCGCACGGCGTGGTTAGCTGACCCAGCGAGCACAAGCAGCAAGGGGGGGATAAATGAATAAATAAATAAAATCTTTAAAAAAAAAAAAAAAAGCATTGTCATTATTTCAATAATAATAATAAACAACAAACAAGAAAATTCCTCACCTCTCAATCTGTTTCCCCTGCTGTATATAACTGCTATTTCAGGCTATTCTTGCACAATTATTTGTTTATTAAGCAGTTTTATTGAGATATATTTACATACCATATGATCTATCCAAAGTATGTAATCAATGGCACTTTTCTTTTTAGCTGTTAAAAAGTCCTTTATTGTAGAATTGTAAAATGAATAGAAAAACAAATTGAAAGAAATTACAAATTTTAAAAGAGAGTGCAAGGCCAGGTTAGATTTAATATAATCAATTATAAAAAATAACATAGCAACAAACATTTATAAATGTAAATAATAGTTCAAATATAATTAAT
Source organism: Tolypeutes matacus (assembly GCA_026826555.1). Lineage (NCBI taxonomy): Eukaryota > Metazoa > Chordata > Mammalia > Cingulata > Chlamyphoridae > Tolypeutes > Tolypeutes matacus. The sequence continues at coordinate 3,933,083 of JAKSZT010017954.1, forward strand.
TATAACATAATTCTAATTTTTATATTACAGCTCTATTGGACATAATCTCTAAGAATGAAATAAATTATTGGTTTAGTTATTTAATTTCCATTTAGGCCATAATTCTTTCTGGATAATCAAATTTCTATGTGGGAATTCTTTACATCTTATTGGAATGAATTACAGCAGATAACAGTTTGCCAACTCATAATTTTATGAGGCAGAAAAATTCAAAATCTTGTTCAACAGTAGTCATGCTAAAGCATTATTGATGCAGATTATTTTAATTAAAGAGTATAAATAATAAAGGATTAAAGAAAAATGAAATATCCAAAAATATATCTCTTCTCCAGCCCTCCTCAGTTAAAAGCAAGTATTTATTTTATATGAAAAAAAGTGCAGAATACTGATCACAGGAACAATTTGCCAGTTGCCCTGAGTAATTATTGTTCATATACTCAAATTGTTCATAGACACTAGTCTACTCCAGCCCTTTTCTTGGTTACTATTTGCATAGAATACCTTATTCCAACCTTTCATTTTTAACTTGGTTGTGCTCTTACATCTGAGGTGGGTCTCTTGTAGACAACATACAGACGGCTCATATTTTTTATCCATTTTATCAGTCTATGTCTTTTGATTGGGGAGTTCAATCCATTAACATTCAGTGTAATGTATAGGCAATAATTGTCCTTTGGATTTCTGTTGTCATATTGTTCTATTGTCTGTCTTCTTATCTTTTAGTTTACCCTTCCTAATAATCTTCATTTCTAAACTCTTCTCCACTTCTCTTGCTCTTGTTTTTTCCATTCTCTTCTCTTTCTGTTCTCCTGTCTTTTCCAATTCTGATGTTCTGTCTTCAAAATCAGTAATTCTGTCTTCAAGCAATTCAAATCTGCTCTTATGTGCCTTTAATGTATTTTTTTCTTTTTTCTTCTACTTTCTAATGTATTTTTAATCTCATCCATTGTGTCTATCATTCCCATAAGGTCTGTTACTTTTCTTTGCAGGCTTTCAGATTGTTCTTTATGCTCTCCCAGTATCTTTTTTTTTTTTTTTTATTTTTTTTTATTTTTTTAAGTTGTATTTGTATACATCCCAGTTTATTTTGATGTATATCCAAATGAATGAAATTAGAGTTATTTCAAAGTACACAGAAATTAGATTTTCCCATAAATGAAACACTGATAAAATACCTAACATTATTTAAGGACTTCAACATAACCTAAGTCAATATATGTTTGACATTTGGGTTATATGTGCATGTAAAAACAAATCTGTTTGTCAGAGTGAGCAAAAGGTAAAACAGCATTCAGTATCCTTTCTGGATATAATTAAATTTCCATAGGCAAAGTGGTCCAAATGAGAGAAAAAGGTGACTTCTTATGAAAGACTAGATAAACACAAAATTAAGAATAGTCAAAGATGCTAAAGATTAATTCCATAAATCATTCTCTTCTTCCTATCCTTAATATACAACCATATGTTATAGGTGTGTGTGAATTAGAATACTTCCAATCAAGATTGTGAATGCCTATGACTAGGGATATGGAATTCAATAAAATACCCTGGGGTAAAGAGATGTAGTATAGTTGAATAGAGGACATCTGTCCTTCAAGTTATCTGTATCAACTTATTGAAGAGGTAGATTATTAAAAGTTTCAGTGGGCTCAGATATTGATATGGGCATTATAGTGATGTTTTATTTCATTATTTATTAAGATCATAACTAAGCATATTAGAATGCTGTCACTAGATTAGTACCTTTAAGGCTAAACACTAGAAAGAAATTATTATGTTACAAGACACACAAAACATTATCTTTTGTGGTTCTACTATTTGTTTTTACCATTATTTTTGTAATTGGGGCAAGATAAGAGGTCCATTTGATTTAAGAACAATTAACGTACCCCATACTGTCTGAATCAAAGATTATTACTTATTTTGCCAAACACAATACTTATTTCCATCACAATTATTTAAGTCAGTCAATTGGAAAAAAACAAACAAAAAAACAGTTGTGGTCTTGATCCAAACATTACTTTACACACTGATTGAAAAATCTAGAACATCATTGTAAAGATGTTAATCATGTTGGCTTTCATCAGTGAATGCATGCAGCTTTACTGTGACTTCTCCAGAAATGCTTTGCAGCACCTAACACACTGCTGATACAGTCGCAGAGTCGGAGTCATTCCCATAATAGGGATCTTCAATAATAAGTTGTTTTTGTGGATCATAGCTTCCAAGTAGTTCAATTTTAGCTTTGCCGTTTTTAACACAATTACCTTTGTTATTCAGATCTCTCAGATTGTTTTCATCCATACATAGTATATAATCAAATGTGGCAGAGTCTTCTGTGGTAACCTGCTGGGCAACATGACTTATAGGAATACTCTGCTTCATGCAGTTTTGCCCTCAATAATCAGGAGGGTTTCCTATCTCATATGTAGATGTTGTGGCACTGTCTATCCTCCAGTTATCTGAAATATTTTGATGAGTTAAAAGTTTCCTGAAAAATGCTTCTGCAATGGATGATCAACAAATGTCACCCAGACATACAAACAGCATCAACTTGGACGCCTGCTCTGCCATCGCCTCAGCTTCAAGGAACCGCACCCCAGTGTCTTCTTAATATCCTTTATTTCTTTAGTCATTTTATTAGCCAAAGGGGTGTTGATGCAAAATACCAGAAATCTGTTGATTTTTATAAAGAATATTTATTTGGTGTAGAAGCTTACAGTTACCAGGCCATAAAGCATAAGTTACTTCCCTCACCAAAGTCTGTTGCCACATGTTGGGCCAAGATGGCTGCTGACATCTGCCAAGAGTTCAGGCTTCTTGTGTTCCTTTCTTCCCGGGTCTAGTTTCTCTCCAGGCTCAGCTGCTGTGATCTCTCCACAAGGCCAGCTGTAGACAATCAGGTGAATGGCTGTCTCTCTCCCCCGGGGTTCTGCCATGTCTAAGGAGCCGTCTCTCTTCTCTGTGTTCTTCTCCTGTGTGTTCAGTTCCCGGGCTCCAGCTCAAAACTCAAACATCAAAACTCAAACATCAAAATTCCAACTAACTTTTCTGCTCTGCCATGCAGTTTTATCTGTGAGTTCCCACCCACCAAGGAGGTGGGGACTCAACATCCTACTGATGTGGCCTGATCAAAGCCCTAATTATAATTTTTTTTTTTTTTTTTAATTGTGGGTAAAAATCAAAATTCTCACAATATATACAAACATTTGCAAAATGATATATAAATATATATGCATATATGTGTATTTGCTTACAAAAATGTTATTTATATATATATATACACACATGTATTTTAAGAGGTGCTTAGATTACCCAAAATATTACACGGAACCCACTGGGATTCCCATGTTGCCCACCTCCCACACCTCCCACCACATCCCACACAAACATCTCCCACAAGTGTGGCCCACCACCCTCAATGAACTTACACATCCTGGAGCCTTGCCACCAACCATAGACCACAGTTCACACTGTAGACCACACTCTCTCCCACTCAGTTCTGAGTGGTGTGTGCTGATTTAAAATGGCCTACATCCGTTGCCACAACAGCACTCAGGACAACCTCCAACTCCCAAAGAATCACCTGTATTTCAACTGCTCATCCCCTCCCTACCCCAAAAGTGTCAAGTGGCCACTGGCTCCACCTCATTGTTATAATTTCTTGCATTGCTAGAATCACCATATGTGAACAAGAGAATACCATTAAGTCCACTCTAGTCCATAGTTCTTCCCCCAATCCTGAGGGGACTGGGATGGTGATGTCCACTCCAACTCCAAGTGAGAGAGGGCTTATGTCCCATGGATATGGTGGGTGGGATGATCCTGCCTGCAGATGCAGGCCCTCTCCATTCCCTGGGATGGCCATTTCCCATCGTTGTCTCCTCACCAGGTGACTTGGATGAGTCCATTGAGCTGTAGGGTAGGAGTTGCAGCTCCACCTAGATTTCATGCACACCTGGCACATAGGTAGGCGGGAGGCTCCAGTCACTGGAAGTATACCTAAAAACTCCAGCATCACATACAGGTTTGAATAGAAGGGACTGGTGAACCATGTGCAGGGAGGACTTATTTGAGTCTAATTCTGTCACTCTCAGGAGCACAGATTCCAAAATAGAACTCACTGATAAGGCATCAGTCTCTGGGGCTATCCCCCCTTATATAGGACCAGGGTGTCTCCAGAGCTCTCAGGAACCCCTCTGTGTGGGGTGATAGGCACTTAGATGTTCTATGAGCTCCTACTGAGTTGTGCCTAAGAGTTACCTCTGGGATGACCTCCCGACTCTCTTTGAAGTCTCTTAGCCACTTGAACTCATTTGTCTTTACCATTTTCCCCTTTTATTCAAGGTCTTTTTCCAGTTGTGTTGCCAGATGGCACTTGGTATTAATCCCTCGTTGCCAGGGAGGCTCATCCCCGGGAGTCATGTCCCACGTTGGGGGGAAGGTAATGCAATCATATGCTGAGTTTGGCTTAGAGAGAGGCCACATTTGAGCAACAAGGAGGCTCTCAGGTGGCAACCCTTAGGCACCCCACAACTGCAGGCTAAGTCTCATTTACAGGAGCAAAGACTCACAAAGGTAGTCATCAATAAAAAAAAAAAAAAAATCAGTGGGTCATCCTATTTTGACAGGGACTGTCCCTACACTCAGAGGACTATTGCTGCTCCCTTGGAGATTGTGGCAGAGCTCTCCAGGCTAGGAATTCAGATTCCCTCATTTATTGTGTGATTATCCACCCATCGTGACCATGCCCCATCCCCCGATCCTTTGAATGATTTTGTATATCTTTCATGTATATTCGGATGAACCAATCCCCACGAAACCCCCCCCCAATAATCCCCC